>CABFOV010003278.1:0-47181 GCA_902141375.1 Timema poppense | reverse complement strand
CCCTCCCCCCCGCCGCCGCCTCCCCCACACACACATCCTAAACACTTACAAAGGGCAGCGCCTAAGCCTGAATATGAAGCGCTATTGCTTTGAAAGCAAATATCAGAGCATGGATGCATTCATACTTTCTATTCACAACTGAGACTTTTACCCAGTTAAACCACCAAAATGTTTAAATTATTTCTAAAAACAGTGTAGCAGTTCCCGATTCAAGGAAGTAGAAACTTGTTCAGTAATAGATTAACAATTGACACTAAGCCTTAATATATTTACCTTCATTACCTTTTCATCCTTTGCTTTGTGACTTTAAGAGACGAGCAATATACATGGATCTCCTCAGTGAAGCATTAAGAGAGAAATAGCTAGACATACAATAGTTGTTAAGAGATTTGAGACAAGTGAAGATAGAGTAGTAACAGAATTCTGATCTTCGTTTTTTATTTTTTTCAAGATAGTGGGGATATGAGACAGTTCTTTGTGTTTTATAAAGGTTAAACAGACTGAAATATTAATTAAATATGTGTTTTAATACTAAGTGTAATTTATTACACTCTACTAAAGGAGATACATTAGAATCCACCCACTCTTTCCTCAGGACGGTTTTATTCCCTTATTTATACCTCTCTGGTCTATTTTTCCACTGAAATGGACACACGATTAAGTCTATTAGTAATTAATCTAATGTACACAATTATTCTTTATCTTATTAATGGATCAAATAAATAACATATTAAGTGATGGCTGGGAAATGATTGGATGTATAATGCCTTAACAATATTGCATAAAGTCTCTTTTTGATAACTATATGTGATACCTATTAATTTAATAATAAATTATAGTACTAACACATTCTACACATATTTAATAATTATTTCTATTGTTATTATTGAGATGATCTAAAGCATAAGTGATAAGCTATGAAAGATTTATCTAGAATATTCTGAGTCCATCCTAATTCATATTGGTAGTAGTTTAAATAATTTATAAAGGAGTTTTCTAATATATGTACAATAATAAAAGTTGTGCCCCTAATACAGACACACACACACACACACAAACCAACCTGTATCTGTGGTCACACAGTCTAAGGTTTTTAACCTTCAAGAGCATTGATTGTAGGGAATCTTAGTTGGGTGCATTAAATGGTATTCTCAGTCTCTATCCACACTAATGTGGTTGTACTTTCTTCAAATTTCTTTCTCCTCCCTAAATCTTAGGTTAAACTATATCTATATATAATAATTTGTGTTAAAAATATTAGTTAGAAAACCATAGGATATAATTTAAATGTAATAGAAAAGTATAAATTTAACATTACGAAAACTGTAACTTATACCTTTTTTTAAAATTGAAACTGATCATAATGATATTTTATTCTATTGACATACATTTAACTGCTATTTAAATGTTCATATTGTAATACAAAATGTAAATGGCAAATATAATCATAACATTATTAAAAAAAAAGATTGCATAATGTCATGCTTTTATAAATATATATTTATATAAGTGTTATATATAGTATTAGGAAATTACTTGTAGAAATTTATACTTCAAATATTTATATTTTAAAAATTATGAAAAATGATATATTACCAGTATTACACATGATTGTTTAGGATTATTGTTTTTAAGAATTTATTCGTGTAAAAATTAAATTAATAATGTTCAATAACGTGTTTGCAAAACATATAATGGCAAAATGTTTATTTTTGCTGCTCGTAGAGATGTAGGAAATCAAGTTGCATTTCATTCGAGCAAGATTACAAACTATAAAGCTCATAAACCTTTCAAGAATGCCTGGTTAGCAATATTTTCTCCCAAGTTTTCCCTGAGCTTTAAGGATGTTATGTTGTTTAAAATCCCTTATGTATTAATATATATTTTTACCATGCAATAAAAGGTGAAAATTAGTTTTCAACACTCAAACGAAAAAGGACATTCCACGTTATTTTGCCAATGCTACCAAATGCCAATTATTTTGCAATTGAGAACAAAGTCTCTGTGAAGGAAGCAAAGTTAGCACCATGCAAACAAAAACCAGATGTCAAGTTGCTGTTCCTGTAAAATTATCTCACTTTATTTTTTTAAGGAATACAGCAAAAATTTCCCCAACAGAACACACCAGGCTATGCCACACCATGCCCCCTAGTCCATGGGGATCAACCCAGCTTACCGTGATGGTTGGGGTGAAGAAACTGGCCCCCTCCAAGTTTGCTGAAAGTTGCACAAGAGCCAAATGTAGCACTCCAAAAGAAAAAAAAGAAAAAAAATAAGCATTTGCTTTTGTACAGTTTCTAATAAACGAGGGATTTTAGTTTTAAAACATTAAACATGTTTTTATCTGGTTCATATGACCCCAAATTTGAAGAAACTAACCTACTATAAATCAGATGGCTTGTGGGTTGTAACCAGAACAAGCGAGATTTGACATGACTGTACTAATAACCCAACCCCAACCTTTACCCCTCTCACTATTTATTTTACAATCCCCCCAGACAAAATGAGGTAGTGGGGAGTATGTTTGTACAGTGACCAGGAAGTACTTTATAGGGAATGAATGTAAGGAAACAATTATTTAATAGTACAGTCTAATCAAGAATGGGATGCCCTGGCAACAACCCAGGAGCCTCCACCGATTGTTCCTCATATATTATGCTGGCCTATTCAACTTTATTAATTATTTTCTTTCAATTAAGTTTCCATTTCCTGGTTTTGATTTTTAATTATTTAAATTGTTGAAAAATAGATTTTATAAATTATTAATTAACTACTTGCCAGACCAAACAAACATTTTATAGTAACTTTAATTTACATACAAGACCAAAAAATTATTCATAAAATGAGCCAAAAATACTTTCAATTACAAAAATTAAATTGAATAAAGTTAAAATCAGGAATTCTAAAAAGCAATGTTATTT
This sequence comes from Timema poppense, assembly GCA_902141375.1. Classification (NCBI taxonomy): domain Eukaryota; kingdom Metazoa; phylum Arthropoda; class Insecta; order Phasmatodea; family Timematidae; genus Timema; species Timema poppense. The sequence goes on along the minus strand of CABFOV010003278.1, from coordinate 44,260 downwards.
AAAGATAGAGAGCACATTTTCTGCAATTTTTTTCACTAATACACAGGGCATTATTAAATTGTAACAAAATTGTTACACATTAACTAATCGGTGGGTTATGATGTGATGACCATTACATTTAATATGTATTATAAAACATTATGGTATAGTTGGGGAGTACCAAGTATTGTCACAAGCATTCACAGATTAGTGTGGCAACAATAGCTTCACAATTTCTTATGTACACCATTTACAAAAAGTTAGTTCATGTATTTATACAGAAATTAAACATAGTTATTTTGTATTAAAATTAATAACAGAGATTAAAAAGTAAGTTTAGTCATATTATTATTTAAATACGTTTCCTATTTAAAATAGACAAATCGAATAATGGGTTGATGAATTTTCATTCTGAACAATTAGTCAGGCTAAGTGCATTTTATAGAGCTTTTTCCATGACACATTAATTCTAACTAAAATGTTAGCTCATACTAGCGGTGAATATCAAATAGTTTAAATTGAATGTTAAACATTCATATTAATAGATCTCATTGTAATATTTAAGTGCCACCTCCTACAGCATTCCTGTACCATTAAGTTGATGTTGGTAAATGATATTTTTATATAATAACATAGCTGTTATTAAAGAATTAGAATATACATCATATGTGTGCGAGAATATTTTTATATAATAATGTAGATGCTAATAAAGAATACCAGTTGAATATATACTATACTGAGTGGTTTTTTAAGTTGGCACAATGAAATATCTTAAAAAATTCACAATTAAGAAAAAAAAATCATACAAAGTTACTTGGTTTAGAGACAATGAAAAAATAACAATTAATTTTCGATTTAGTGGCCATCTTCAAGATCATCTCTAGGTCAACTATTGTTTTTCAAATTGGACCCTGTAATTTTTAATGCAGAATCGAATTATACTGGGAAAAAAACAAGTAACTTCTGTCTCAAACACTTTTTTACTTGAGGTATATTTTTGATGAAATTTAATGAAGTAAAGAAATATGTATGATGTTTTTGGAATTGTGTTTATTTCATATTATTGCTTACCAGAATTTGTAGTGTGCAAACAAATACAAGTAAAACACTTTCCCAAACAAAAAACAAATGTTTGATCTTGTGAATGTGAGGAATGCCAGGCTTCCACCGTGGTTCGGATTTCCACGTTAAACTGTAGGTCCTCCATTTCATCTCACAATCACCCTACCATTACACATTAGCGCAAGTGTGTATAACCCGAATGGGTAGTAAGACGCGGTGCTAGTAATAATAATTATAATAATAAATATGTCTTCCTATTATGTTCACATAATAAGTTGAGTAATTTAACATTTCAATCCTTATGAATAAACGTTCACACTAAACAGAATACATAGTTCTTCATAACGTGAGATATTTTCATTTATTGTAAATCTGTGAGTTTTGAGCTATGGAATATTATTCTGTTGCTGAAAAGATTGAAATGATTTTAATTTACGATGAATGTAGAAGAAAAGTTAATGATGCTATTTTACTGTATGCTGATCGTTTTCCTGAGAGAAATGCACCCTCACAAAAATATTTTTATTATACAGTCGAAGAATTTGTCGAAAATTAAAGTTTTCAACTGAAGATAAGAAGCCACCAAGCAACTGTAAACATTGACCATAATGAGATCGCAATTCTAGCTGCAGTAGCTCATAAACCTCCTGTAGGTTCTCGTGTGATTTCTGGTGATTTAAGAGCAGTGTTTTCAAAATATTGAAGCGTCATAAATCCCACCCTTACCATGTGTTGTTTCATAAATAGCTTCATGGAGAAGATTTTCTCAATTGATTAGCATTCTGCCAATGAGCACTTAGGACCTTTTTTTTTTTCTAAAGTATTATTCTATGAAGAATCAAGCTTTACGAATCATGAGGAAGTCAACCGACACACCATGCAGTCATGGAGTGCAGAAAATCCACGGTGGTTGCTCCAAGTTGAAAGACAGCACCCTTGGACTATGAATGTTTGGTGCAGATCTATCAGAGACAAATTGATTGGCCCCTTTATTTATTGCCGGTACATTGAATGGAGATAACTACAGAAACTTTCTAGATCAAGGATTGCCATTGCTGCTAGAAAACAAACCTATAAGAAAGGCGGAACATGTGGTTTCAGCATGATGATACCCCTTCCCACTATTCCAGAATTTCACGACAAATATTGGATCAGAATTACAATGACCTGCAAGATCACCAGATTAGCATCGCCAGATTTTTCTTATGGTGTTACCTGAAAGAAAGAGTATACCATGATGTACCGACCACTCTAGAAAACATGATGGGATACATTAGAATTGCTTTCAGGGATAATAATCAAGAAACTATATTAAATACTCATTTTATAAAGCAAATTGGAAAGTGTATCAAAGTAGAAGGTAATCAATTTGAACAATTGTAATTTAACATTTCGACCCTTATGAACAAACCTTTGTTTTTTGTTTGTGAGAGCGTTTTGCTCATATTTGTTTACACTTTAGAGAGTCTAGTAGCCAATAAAATGAAATAAAAACAGTTGAAAAAACATATGTATTTCTTTACTTCATTAAATATGATCAAAAATAGACCTCAGTTTAAAAAGTGTTTCAGACAAAAGGTGCTTTTTCCCCTCATAGAATATGATTATGCGTTAAAAAATAAAGAGTTACATTTGAAAAGGGTGACCTGGCGGTCTAGGGGTAAGGTGTCAGACTTCTGTGCTGACGGCCGGGGTTCAATCCTCGGTCCCGGCACAGATTTATCTGATTACCAAACCCTTCCTTCACCTCTGACAAGACATCTTGTGAATGTGGGGAATGCCAGGCCTCCACCGTGGTTCGAATCCCACGTTAAACTGTAGGTCCTCCATCTCATCTCACAATCACCCTACCATTACACATTAGCGTAAGTGCGTATAACCCGAATGGGTAGTAAGACACGGTGCTAATAATAATAATACATTTGAAAAACAAAAGTTGACCTTGAGATGACCTTGAAGATGTCCACTAATTCAAAATAAATTATGTCATTCTGTTGTCTCAAAACCAAGTAATTTTATATTAAACATTTTTTTTCTGAATGTGTTTAAGATATTTCGTTGTGTCAACTTAAAAACACCACCCTGTATATATACAAGAATAGTTTTATATTAGGATATAACGGCTATTAAAAAGTACTGTTAGAACCATTGCTATACACAGGTGAAATGCTAAGATCTACTTCTGCCTCTGCATTTTTCATCCTTGTATGTACAATATTTTTTATTAAAAAATGTGATACCTCTATGCTGGGCAAGAGCATCAGGCCATGAAAAATCGCAATAGAATGTATATTTGTTTTAATCTCAAAATACAAAGTGATAAAATAAACATTTATTTGAATTAATGTTTCAAATAATGTTTAATTTAACTGATAGAAATACTTTCAAATTTAGATATTCATTTAAGTAATGGCAGCTAGTGGTTTTCCACTTTCCTTATACACAAATGCTTCATTTAAATTTAAACTAGTTCTCTTTAAAATAAACTTTTCCCACCCCTAGCACATTAGAGTAATTAGTACATATGCATGTGACTCAAATGAGCATCAAAGTGGGATATCCTATTTTTTTTTAAGACTTCTACTAGGATTTTCTTAATTATTATGGAACAATGTTATCAACTTAGACCTCCAAATTAATGTGTGGCTCACATTTGTGTCATGATACCGATGTGAAATAATTATTATGAATAGGCCAATAGGGTTTGAATGGCGGTTTGAATTGAGAGGTGAGTGTTATTCTGAAAACCAGATTTCCAGTTTTATTACAGATGAATGCAGGTGTATAGCCTTTTAGCTGCCATTGTCCTTTCTTAATATTGAATGTCCTTTGATAAAAAAAAACTTAAGCTAAACAGGTTACAAAAATTAAGAAAAAAATAGCCATAGTGTTTTGAATTCTTCTTAGTTCCCACCCGCCTCAGTGGCGTAGTTGGCTAACGCGCTTGTCGTGTTGAGCTCAACTGCTGAGGATGGGGAGGTCGAGGTTCGAATCTCAGTCGGGTGAACTGAGGGTGGTTTTTCCTAAATGGTTTTCCACTCTCCCTCCACGCAAGTGCGGGTTCACTTCCTCTAATTCATCCTCTAATTCAACCTTCCCAATTCCTAATCCATTAGAGTAATTAGTACTTAAAGCGTATAACCTGAACGAGTAGTAAGACGCTAAATATTATTAAATATAAATCTTAGTTCCCAGGAAAAAAGAATAATGTTTCATCTATACTGATAGTGATCAAAATTGGAACACACATAGGCAGTAGATTATATACCATTAGGGTTGGTATCAACCTTCCTTCAGTCAAATCAAAAGGTCAAGGATGTCCAAAATTTAAAAAAAATTAATGAGTTAAATACAGGTATAAAGTTACATGGAGTTATGTCTTTCATTTCCCAAAAACAATGAAAATAAATTATTTTCTATCCTATTTTATTAAAATAATTGCTACTATTTTAAACCGATACTTTCTTTCAAAAACTCAGAAAAGATATATATAAAAGGCCGTAGTTGTTTTAAAAAATAATCAGTAAGAATTTGTGGGTTAATGCCAGGGGAAACCAGACTTGATGAGACTGTACTATATAAAGATTTCCCCCATCTCAATTTCCATTTGACCAGCCACACACACAATAAAATAGCAGGCAAATGTTTGTTGCATTGGCTTTGAAGGGTAAGTTTGACACCAAATAGGAGGGAACAGTTTACTGGTTTATGGTGATTAGTAGTTCTGAAAATATAAAAATATTTTATATAGAGTCATTAAGGGTATAGTATAAGGAAATAAAATAAATAGCCTTTTAAATCAATTTTTTAATAGGGATTGAACATGAGGGTATGTAGATCTATATTTTTTATTAGCGTTTTTTATTGGTGTTATAACGTGCGCGAGCTATGTGGTTCGTGTTCAATACTAAATATGTGTAGGCGTAAGGTCATAACAGTTTGGTGACAAGGTGATTGATACATAAACCCATGATCTAGGTCAAGCCCCTGAAGGGTACACGATGGCAGCGTTTTTATCAAGTTTTGCGGAATTTGATACTACACAAACACACACACGGAGAAACTACGCAAAGAGGTTGGAACACTCTTTCATTGGTAATGACATAATAGACGATGAGAAGAAGCGATCTGTATGGTTTTGTGTGATCGGGGATAAAAAAAAATTTGATCGCTTAACTGCGTTAGTTGCGCCAAAGGATCCCGATTCTAAATAATTCTGTGATTTAGTTAGTGTTTTTAAACGGCCATTTTGAGCCAAAACACAATGAAATTGTACAAACTTTCAATTTCAGCAAAAGGGATCAGCGACCCAGTGAGTCCATTGTGGTATATGTTGCCGTTTTGAGAGAAATGGCCAACCGTTGTAACTTTGGAACATTTACAAATCGGATGCTGCGGGATCGTTTAGTGGAGGGGATCGCGGATGAGACAGTGCAGCGCGAAATGCTTTCTAAAAATGAAATTAAGTTAGATCAGGCAATTTCCATGGCAAGTAGCAAAGAAGCGGCACAACATCAACGTGTGATGCGGCCAACTTCCGCAACACCAGTGGGGTACCAAGACCAAGAAGCAGGCCCAATGGAAGTACACAGACTATCTAGAAACCACCCATCTCAACAAAGAGGTGCCAATAATCAACAAAGATTTTCTCCAAGTCAACAAAAGGATCAACGTTGTTATTGTTGTGACAAAGAGCATCTAACCTCTGAATGTCCATGGGAAAATGTGATGTGTCGTTTTTGTAAGAGGTTGGGCCACATAGAAAGGGCATGTAGGTCGAAGAGAGAAAATTATGTCAAACGAAGAGTGCAACACCCACAAACCAACCATCTAGCACCCATGGAACCTGCGAGATCAGAATTAGATATGGCATATTAGCTGTTTTCTATGGGATCTGAAACTAGAGACAACCCACCCTTCCACATAAATGTGATATTAAATGGAATTAAACATCACATGGAGATAGATTCAGGAGCAGCCCTGACAGTTATCAGCTGAGTAACCTTTGAAAAAATGTGGACCTCTAAACTAAAACTTATGAGTTCCGATATTCAGCTTTGCACCTGGTGAACAAAACAGCCCCTTTGTATCCTGGGCAGGTGTAATGTGGAGGCCACATACAACGGTCTGTCCGCTACTCTGCCCGTAACCATGGTGGAAGGAAATGGGCCAAGCCTCCTCGGGAGAAATTGGTTCACCGAGTTGGGAATTAAAGTGCAAGGAATTCACCATATCACCGATAGTAAGTTCATGGAGACCGTACAGAAATTCTCAGCTTTTGAAGATCACAAACTAGGAGAATATGTTGGACCACCAGTTTCATAAAAAATGGACCCCTCAGTGCAACCTCAGTATCTATGGAGCAGTCCAATACCACTGGCACATGATGTCAATCGAGAGATTATAAGGTTAGCTGATGAAGGGATATACAAACCAGTATCATTTTCAAAGTGGGCTACACCCCTAGTGATTGTGCCAAAGCGGGTTGGATCTCTGCGGTTGTGCGGGAAATACCGCAGTTAAGTTAATAAAACACTATACCTTGACAAATACACTTTACCAACTGCAACTGAAGCTTTTGCATGCCTAACAGGTAGAACCATATTGTATAAGATTGACCTTGTGCGTGCTTATGCCTAAGTTAAAGTGGATGAGGAATCTTCTAAAATATTGACATTTAATACGCCAAAAGACTTGATGCAGGTCACAAGAATGCATTTTGGAATTAGTGCAGCACCGGGGATATTCCAGAGGCTTATTGAAGGTCTATTAGCAGGTATACCAGGCACAGTGGTACTCCTGGATGACATAATTATATCGGGCAACGATAGAGAACAACATAATTCCAGAGTACAGAAAGTAATACAATGATTGAGTGATGCAAGTTTGCGGTTAAGGAAGGACAAGTGCAGGTTTGGAGTTACAGTGGTGTCATTTTTAGGCTTCCAGGTAGACGCCCAAGGTATTCACGCCCTACAAGAAAAGGTTGAAGCCATACACGAAGCTCCAGCACCTAAGAACAAAACAAAACTTCAAGCTTTTTTAGGACTTCTCAATTTTTATGAGAGATTCCTGAAGGACATAGCTACTGTTTTGGAACCCCTACACCGTCTTCTAGATAAAGAAGCACCATGGCAGTGGACTCAAAACCATGAGAGTGCATTCAATAAGGCAAAAGCCATTTTATCATCAGACTTAGTTCTGATGCATTATGATAGAAGTAGATTTTTGATACTACCTTGTGATGCATTTCCTTACGGGGTTGGAGCAGTCCTCTCCCATATTATGGACAATGGAATGGAAGCTATGGTAGTGTTTGGATCAAGAACACTGTCACAAGCTGAGCGTAACTACGCTCAAATCGACAAGGAAGCTTTGGTGGTTATATTTTCTGTCAACAAGTTCCAGCAGTTTCTCTTGGGCCAATCTTTCACAATAGCCACAGATCACAAGCCACTTCTAGGATTATTTCATCCTACCCGCCAGACGCCAAGTGTTATGACACCACGGATATTACAGTGGAGCTTAATGCTAGGAGGTTTTGCTTATAACATTATTTATAGACCAGCGAAACACCATGGAAATGCAGATGCGCTTATCAGACTTCCATTGAACACTTCAGAAACTGTGAATATAGAACTCAGGGGCATTTTTATGCTAGACATGGAAGATCTGCCTATCTCAGTGATTGAAATTGCCAGGGAAACAATAAAAGATCCTGTGCTATGTAAAGTTAAAGAGTGGGTTTTACAGGGTTGGCCCAAAGAAAAGGTAGAGGAGGAATTCAAGCCCTACAGCCACGACGCTTTGAAATATCTTTGTCACAAGATTTCTTACTCTGGGGTAATAGTGATATTGCCAAATAAACTCCACAAAAGTTTTCTCCTCATGCTTCATGCTACACATCAAGGCGTGGTGCATTCATAAGCAGTAGCTCGCACCTATATATGGTGGCCTAAGACGGACGCAACCATAGAGGAAGTAGTGGGAACTTACCAAGCCTGTCAAGAACGCCGGAACAATCCACCACAGGGCCCAGTACAGTCATGGATAGCACCAACAAGCCCGTGGATTCGTCTACACATTGACATGGCAGGAACAATTCAAGGACAAAACTTTTTAATACTTGCGGATGTGCAGTCTATATGGCCTGAGGTCATACAGATCAAGTCTACAACATCAACGAGCATAATAATGGAACTAAGAGACATTTTTGCTACAGGTGGGCTTTCATCAGTCCTAGTAACTGACAATGGCCGTAATTTTGTGTCTGAGGGGTTTGAACAGTTTATTAGGCTCGATGGAATTAAACATTTAACAACAGCACCATATCACCCTGCAAGCAATGAGCAAGCAGAACGTATGGTTCAAACAGTTAAGAAACAGTTGGGAAGAATGAAGGCGACTGGCATACTAGGCTCGCAAGAATCCTCCTCATGCTTCGTACAACCCCCACTGGAACTACAGGCCAAAGTCCAGCCCAGCTTCTGATGCATCGCCAACTCCAAACACACTTGGATGTGCTACATCCAGATAGACAAACAACAGGTTTGGCGTCACTCCCTCAAGATACGGAGAATATGCGAATATTCACTGAAGGAGCAGCAATCTGGGCAAGGCTGTATGGAGTAAAGAGGCCTAAATGGACGCCAGCATTTGTCACTGACGTGTTAGGGAGTAATATGTACCATGTCAGTTTTAAGGAGAAACTTGGACAAACAAGACACATAGACCAACTTCGAAAACGCTATGAAAGAACACTTCAACCAGAGGATGCCTCGGAGCGACCATCTTCAAAAGTTAAACTGGCAAGATACCCAGTTAAAGACCTTGTGACACATCAGAAAGCAAGACCACTTCAACAACCACTACTACCACCTCCGGCAAGAGAAGACCACGAGAAGTAACCATTAAAAAAACCCCGACCAAAGGAACAGCAACCAATAGCACTGATGGACAACACAGATCAACAACCAGCAACCCCAGAATCATGGCCTCTCCTGAATATACTCTATAGCAGGGATGTGTATAGGTTATGTTGGTCAATCTGGACTGAACTGACTAGAATAGTTATAGCAGGAAGTGATGGACAACATGTTCCGTTATAAAACTTTATCTTTGTGCTTTTTGGTGTTATTACGTGCGCGAGTTATGTGGTTCGTGTACAAGAATAAATGTGTGTATATGTAAGGACATAACACATGCACAATAAGCAGCTCCCCCAAACATAAAATTCACTAATAATATAATTCCAATCATGTAGCTCATTTGGAAGGAAAAGTGTATTACATGAGGATATCAGCCTGGAGTAAGTGAAGAGAGCAATTTGTAAGCTTAACATGGTTAAGGCAGTCACAGTATTATTCCTGAAATAATTTATTTTACAGGAATAGCAAATTAACAGAAATATTGAAGCCTTAATTTGGAGAGTTGGTTGATGAAACTTTTATTTTTATTATTAGCTAGGCTTTGATGTGTATGTAATATTCTTTTAAAGGTTAGAAGCTAGATTTCATAGTGATTTTGATATTTCAAAGACAGAAATGGGAAAAATAAATATAGAAAAAATATAATTAAAACAAAATAACTTTAGTTGATTAAGTAAAACAATCTATTTGAATAGTTTGAAACTAAACCCTTGATCAGACAAAAGCTGAAAGCAGATATAAATCAAGATGTAAAATTATAAAATAAGATTAACAGCAGAAAAGCTTAAACAATGCACCATCAATGTTCTTAACAAACCAACAGATTTTTTTTTATAAAAACATGTAGAATTACCAATAAAACCTTTGATATAAACTTGCAACCAATGGACATTTATGTCAATCGTGTCAACGTGTTAGCACACTGAGTATATAATTCACTAAACATCATACACCATACCAAAAACCTCAAAACATAGGAAAATGCAAGATGTTTTCCATAAAATAACTGAATCTATAGTAAAAATTCTAAATAAAATAAGATATTTAGGTTATTTATTAATTCGATTGGATAAAGTAGGGCCTAATAATTATTTATATGTCACAATAGTCATTTAATTGACTGTCACTCTCTTAGTTAGAATTATACTTCAGAAGCTAGTATGTGATCAAAACTACAATATCTAAGTTGTTATTTTCTTCAAAGCCAGTTGTCCAATTAGGTAATGTACATGGATACAAATTTATGTGAGAGTTGTAAAATTATGCATTAAAATAAAAACTTCTACTTTAAATAATATGTTTTTTTTTTCCCTCTTGCAAACTGAATTGGTTTATTAGGTATTAGCTTACATTTAACCTACCAAACTTAGCACGTTGGTAGCACATATAATTTGAAGTGATTAGTACAATAATGTGTTATGCCAAAACAGCTCTAACAGCTATGGTTAAGTTTCTATTATGTTCCTAAACTTTCTCAGAAAAAGAAGCAAATAAATTTGTTTGGATTTATGGATGTTAAAAGTTTGTATTCAGTTTTGGCAAAAATATTTATATATAATATATATTTATGTAAAGTATATTAATGATCCAAGTCATTTAATTGAACTATCACCTTGGAAATATAAGTATGATTTTTCATTTTAAGTGGTTTTGCACAAAATTTGTTGGTGAATTACACAATGTTATTTTATTGAGTGTAGTCTTAGTGTCAAAATCAATTTGTAAATTAAGTGATGCTATTTTATTAAGCAATAAATGCCTGTTTTGTGACAGAACATTCCAAAAAAATTATCCAAATATTTAATTAGTAGACATTAAAATCTAAGCATTTTATTCTGACATTGTCATTTCTTGGTGACCTGGCGGTCTAGGGGTAAGGTGTCAGACTTCTATGCTGGCGGCCGGGGTTCAATCCTCGGTCCCGGCAAAGATTTATCTGATTACCAAACCCTTCCTTCACCTCTGACAAGACATCTTGTGAATGTGGGGAATGCCAGGCCTCCACCGTGGTTCGGATTCCACGTTAAACTGTAGGTCCTCCATTTTCATCTCACAATCACCCTACCATTTCACATTAGCGTAAGTGCGTATAACCCGAACGGGTAGTAAGACGCGGTGCTAATAATAATAATAATAATTGTCATTTCTTAATCCAACATGTATTCTTGTAAAATAGAAGGCAAGAAATGTGATGATTCTTGCGGCTTATTGAATATGTTGCTAGATAATAATTGAGAGTGGAAATGTGACAGGCAGAACTAAAAAGTCTTGATTTTTAATTTCAACTGTGATGTTTTTAAAAATAAGTAAATATTTAAACCAGTTTAGTTTATTATAAAAGCTTTCTTAACTGTACATATATATGTGGACCATCAAGTATATTATATAAAATTATACAGGATGTTTTGATTTATATGGGAAATAGCTGTGTTGTACAGTGATCCTAAAACAACACAAATAGTCCTTATGAACATACGCCTTGTGTTTGAGTTTCTGGCCTATGTCATTGTATGCGCTTTTGGTGGGTGGTACACCCATTTTTGTGTTCAGTGTTTTGTAGATATGAACTATGAGTGTGTGTTGCTAGAACCATTTCACTGTCAACTTCCAACGCACGTCTGATGCCAAGCGCTACGGATAATACTAGTCGAAATTAGTTCACTGTTTTTCTTAACAAGGCACTGTAATCATGAAGGTTTTTTCCAATCACAAAATGGCTGACATGCATCCAATGTATTGACTTGCTTAGTGTAATGCAATAAGAGAGAGACAACTTACACGAAACGCTTTCCAAATCATCACCTGCCAAATAGAAAGACGTTTCAAAGAATAAATGAGCAGATGAGAGATAGTGGTACACTCCATCGAAAATGTAAGTTTGGCTCAGCCCGTACAGTATGCTGTACCTCCACACATGACTGTAAAATAGTTTGCATAGTTATGTCCAAGGCTGGAGTTGGAGAAAGACTTATTTCCGTAAATTATTTCTTGACTGTTGGAAAAGAGTCATGGGGAAGGGGTTATGTCTTTTAGCGATGTCCAAATGGTTTGATCTACTAAATTAATTTTACTCTTCTTCCTCTTTATGATAAAATCAACTATTCTTTACATACCTAGTTAACTATGTTTTCTCTCATTAACACATGGGGTGGTTTATTTTTCATCTGTTAAAGATTTAACCATGCCACACATTATTTTGGCAGCAGTGCTACCTACATTTGTTGGTTTTACATTGTAACATAAAGCAAGTCTCCCCCTTTACAGAAATTTAATATTGTGAATAGCTAATTATGAATGTATTAATGAGTAATTATTATATTCCACACATGTAAAGCAAGTAACATATTAACTATAAAAGATTTTTAGTTTATTTGTAAGAAGCTGAGTTAAAAAAACTTATATAATTTAAGGGCCCCAATCCTCATTTAAAATATTTTATATTATTTCCAGGTGGACAAAAAAAAGGATATTTGATAAAATCTTATCTATTAGACATATTTTAGTTATAAAAGTGAATTTATTTGTTCCTTCAACGCTATTATGACCGTCTATAACTTTGTGGGACCATAGTTAGATTCCATACTTTATTTATTGTTACCATAACAGCCACAATATAACTATTGGTAAAAGGTATTGATAAATACTTTGATTGAGAAAAATGTTAGTTTAGTAAGATTTATGTTGATAATCATTTTCTAATAAATTATATATGTTAATTGTTTTGTTGTTGTTGTTGTCAAATCTGTTTTTTTACTAAATCAATTCTGTAAATCCAAACAATAAAACTGGCCATATCGTAAGCAAGTATTAATATAAGAGTAAGGAGGTTTAAATGTTATTATTATTATTAGCACCACATCTTACTACCTGTTCAGTTTATACACACTTACGCTAATGTGTAATGGTATGGTAATTGTGAGATCAAATGGAGGACCTACTGTTTAACATGGAATCCGAACAGATACCTGGTATTCCACACATTGATAAGTTGTGATTAATACACGTCTTGTCAGAGGTGAAGGAAGGGTTTGGCAATCAGATAAATCTATGCCAGAACCGAGGATTGAACCCCGCACCCCCAGCACAGAAGTCTGACACCTTACCCTTAGAACGCCAGCTCACCTAAGAGAATTATATAATTGAAAAGCAAGGATAAATATTGTATTTGACTTACGAGTTTAAAAAAACTTTACATGATATCTCTGCTTTTTTAAGGTTTGGAATGTAAATATCTTTAAGTAAAAAATATTGTAGTTCTGTACTATTTTTAAGAATGTCTGTTTGCTACCAAAGATACCTGGAACTTCATAACCGATTGCGGTGCATTTATTTAAATATTTATTAGGATGTTTGCTAAGGGAGGATATCGTATACATACAGTCAAGGTTTGAGCCTTTGTTAAAGATACGGATTTATTTATTTATATCTGTAATTTAGGATCTCTGGAATCACTTAGCCGACCGCGATGTGGTTTTTACTTTTATACTGGACCAATATCCAGGCAAGTTTTGGCATTATTTGTGTATAATCAGGTGTTTCGGTGTGAGTCCCGGTGAAGGGCCAGCCAATTGTTTGTATACATTTATGGAACCACATAATTACTGTGGTGTAATTTTTACTATTCTATAGAGTAGTTATCCAGGCATTTTTTTAGTGTAATAATTATAATCGGGTGTTTTGGTGTGAGTCTCGATGAAGTGTCAGCCAGATATTTGTGTGTGTGTGTGTGTGTGTGTGTATATATGGAACCACTTAACCGATTGTGATGTAGTTTTTCTTTTTTGGTAGGATATTAATCCAGGCATGCTTTAGCATGATAAAATCAGGTGTTTTGGAGTGAGTCTTGAAGAAGTTCCAACCAAATTTTTTTTTCTCTTGCCTAATATTTATGGTTCATTTTAGCCCATTTTTGTGCAGTTATTTATATCTGTAGGAGTTTCATCCATTCAATATCATATTTTATATATCAATAGGATTGGGCTGAGAGTCCACGGTAAAGTGGTGGCCTGACAAGTGATGACATAATTTGCCAGTTTGCAGCAAGGTGTAATAAATCATCCCGGTGATAGCGGAGTCAGTTTGAAACCAAATCCTAGTGGAAGTTGAAGGCGTGGTGTTGGAGTTTGTCCCCCGGTGATGTTCCGTTAGGCCTGACAGTGAAAAGTTTGGCGTTCACAATGTTCTGAGGATGGTAGAAATATTTTTATTTGAATGATCATATTTTTAAAACCAACTATATCATTAGTGAGGATGTGGGTGTATCTTAGTAAAAATTTAATTTTTAAATATCAATTACTCATATGTTAGTGCTCTTTAGTTTTCTACGTGCTATAACTTTTCATTGCCAGACAAGAATCATAATATTATACACACTTCAGATCTGTTTGTCGGAAGTTTCAGAGATGGTAATGAACACTAAAATATACTCTCTTCAAAAACATTCAAAGAAATGTGGACAATTTATTATATTGATATTTTTCATGCTACAACTAAAGGGATAATATAGCCAATAAAAGATTTTAGAATATATTCATATATCAAACAAAATTTACAATCACATATTATTTATTACCCGTCTGGGCTATAGGCATATTAATACATGAGTGAGTTATGGTAGAGGAGGTCGACTTGAATGTGGATGTATCTATATTTACATGGAGGAAAGGCTTGAACCAATTTAGGAATAAACACCCTCAATAGGCTCGGCTGAGATTCTAGCCGTAACTTCCTAACCAACAACAAACTGGACTAGAATTGCTTGATATTTAAACAAGTGAAATATGATTAGCTTATAAACTAATTGATTGTTTGCATTTATATATTTGTAATCTTATAAAACAGAAGAGTGTCTTTATTCCGCCCAAAGGTTGGCTCTACTTGGCTGGTCTGTATAAGCAGACCTTAGCCCTCAATATCAATTTTCCCAATCCCATACGTTTCAATGTCGTAGGCAAAAGTGTGTTCATAAGCTCAAAGCTAGGTTTGATACCAAGGAGGTGGGAACAATTTACTAGAAAATTCTTATCACCACCCATATAACATCCCTGTTAGTAAAGATGTAAGGACTTATTGATTTAGGCTTACAATAATTTCTAGGTAGGGTTTTTCACACTAAATTGGTTATTTTAAAAAGTATACTTTTTTAATAATACGTTTTAACATTTTAAAATAGTTACTGGCTCATTACTGTGGCATAGACCAATTTAAATGTGCTTATTTTGCAATATATTGTTTAAATAATTCTGCATTATGTAGACTCAGAACCAAATAAAATATGTATACAAAATATATATTATATATTTTTAGCGCCTCACCACACCCATTTGGGCTTTATGCCAGTATACTATTTACTCTAATGTGTTAATACAGAGGGAGGCTGAATTCACAGGAAGTGTGCCTACATTTGCATGGAGGGAGAGTTGATAAACACTTAGGAAAAAACCTCTCAGTGAACAAGACCGGGATATAACACGGATCTCCACGTCATTGCCAGTCTAGTCTATTGCGAGAGTAGCGTCTTCAAACATGTGACCACCAAAGCGGTTGAATCGTGTTATAGGTATATAGTCTTCTTATTAAATGTTTTTTTTTGTTTGTTTTGTTTGGCCTTTAAGTCGGTGCTTATTGGTTGTTGCCCGTTAAATCATTACAACAAACCAATCTTGCTCCGGGGTTTAATAGGCTGGCCTGCCTTCACCAAACACACTATAGCAATGTCCTCTCCAGCCATGAGTTTTGATAGTTAAGAGCAGAGGTTCCCAATTTATTTTGGCCACGGAACCTTAATTGATCATACTTTTTTTGGTGGAACATCATTTTGATAATAACAAAAGTGATTGTACCTTGTAGTGTAGTTTGAATATTTTCATGTTTGATCTGAAAAGAAAAAATAATTATATAATAAAAATTATTATAAGTATTATAAAACATTTATTGTACAAAAAAAGTTAACTATTTAATGTGAAGAATGGAACTTTTTTCACATATTTACTTATAATATCACTAAAATTAGGCTTAATATCTGACTATTGAACGCGAAGATCTGGAGCTGCATCCAGTCTGTTTCTGTACTTGTTTTTGGTGTAAGTGTAAGCTGAAAAACCAGTCTCGCATCGGTAAGTCGTCACAAACGGAAGCAGAACCATAAGAGCCTTCTCAACGACTTTAGGATATTCATCTTTATGTCCAATCAAAAAGTAATTCAAATTAGAATCTAATGATTCAAAATTTTGTTTTAGAAGGGATAACACTTAAGGTCGATCAAATTCTCTTACTCTGACACATCATCGATGGTTTGGTATGATTTGCGAATGGATTCTGTACCCAGTCAATGTTCTGTAACTTCTCCGGGAAATACTTTTTCAAGGATTTTTTTTAAGGTTAATCAAATGTTCATGTATGTTTTTTTCCTCATATGAGGTTACTTGCAACTCATTTTCTTCCAGAAAGTCATTTAAAAGAGTAAAACCTTCATAAATTTTTTGTTCAACACATTCGATCCAGAAACCATGTTAGTTTTTGAGTGAAGATATTTTATCTCTTACTGTAAACGTGGTTGTGGTTCTTCCCTGTAAGGACTTGCAGATTACGTTGAGCTTATCGAATATAGCGGCCAAATAAGCCAATTTCATCAACCTTTGCTCATCGTGCAATAGTTTAACAAGTGTACTAACGGAAGCAAAAATGGGTTGTTCGGCGAAGAATATCTTAAGCTCGTTACGCAATTCAAATAACCCGGATAAAACTTTTCCTCTCGAAAGCCATCTCACTTTCGTGTGTAGAAGAAGTAATTGATGCTGACTTCCTACATCTTTACACGCGTTTATAAAAAGCCTTGACTGGTGTGGGCGTGATTTAACGTAATTGACAATTTGTACAGCTTGATCAAGAACTTTCTTTAAGTCGGATGGCATTTTCTTCACGTCGGATGGCATTTTCTTTGCGACAAGGGCATGGCGATGTAAAACGCAGTGACTGCTACTACATTTAGGTGCAACATTCTTTATTCTTGTTACAGTTCCTTTTAATTTGCCGGTCATATCTGCAGCTCCATCGCTGCACACGTCAATACATTTTTTCCAATCACTATGCTGGTGTTTACTGATGTAACTATCAATTACTGTAAAAATCTCGTCTCCAGTTGTGTAGATCTCCAAAGCTGCACAGAGTAACAAATCTTCTTCAATAGATCCTCCGAAGGGGTATCTCACGAAAACAAGCAGTATTGATAACCTGGCGACATCTGTATTTTCGTCAAGTTGTATTGCAAACATCTCACTGTCTTTCAATCTACAAATTAATTAATCTTCAATATGGTCTGAAATCTTATGGACTCGATCAGATATGATGTTGTTGGAACACTGGACTGCTGCAACTTTCTTTGCTGCGTCTTCTCCAAGTACGCAGCTGACGATATCTGTCATACATGGTTTTATTAAATTTTCTGCAATCATGTGTGGCTTACCAGCATGAGCAATTCTGTAACTTAGCAGGAATGATGCTTCTGTTGCGTTTTCATTATCTGTTTTTACATATCTGTGTAAAGCAGCCACACCAGTTTTATTTACTTCTTTGTGTCTTTCAAAAAAACTTAAGCTTTTATCCTTCAGTTGCGGGTGGTTGGTTTCAAGGTGTCGTTTAAGCTTTGCAGGTGCCAAAGAGCTATTAAACAGAATTTTGTTGCAAATAACGCATTGTCCATCCGGATTTTCAGAAATTCCTACAGGAATAAAACTGAAGGACAATTAGGATTCGTCATATTTCCTCTTTTTTGAAGTAGTTCTTTCCTGAGGTTTGGCCCTTTTGTTGGTTGGTGTACTTTGTCGGTCTTGCCCAGGACAAGAGTCTTGCGCATTTACCGTACCCTGGAATAAATTAACAAACATTAATAATAACCAACAACAACAATAATACCCATTAATAATAAACAACCAAAACATTAAATAAAATAAACATTAATAAACAAAAATTAAGAAATTTATGTGTGTAAGGTGAGTAAGCCAACCAGTTATTGGCCAGACTGTATTAACATATTTACTTTGATAGTAATAAATATACCATAATTTTTAAAACCTACCATTCATTTCACAGAAGTAAAGAGGTCAGTTTGTTACAGCTCTACTACGAATACTCAAAAACCTACCTGTGGACATCAAAAATTCCAGATTAAAACAATAGGAATAACTATCACTGCAAAATCTTCTCTTTACACCAAATACATAAGTAAAGTTTACATCGTAAACACGTGCAGTCTTGTCGTGGTAATCGACTCGACTGGTGCGGGGCTGCAACATCCGTGCACGCGCAGTCTCGACAGGCGCGGCGGCGCCCCTGCCACCCCGCTCTGGCCGCGCTGTTTGATACTATATACCTACAGCAGCGCGATGGCGCAGCGTGGTTATGTTATGACTGTTTTCTACGAACGTTTTAGTTAATTCTCGGCCGGAGCTTGGAACCCCTTTGACCCTTCTACGGAACCCCAGATCTCCGCGGAACAGCTTATGGGAAACACTGCTCTAGAAGCTACCATTTAAAATGATCCTCTCCTAATTTTCTTTGAAATTTGGATAGCCCTCGAAGCTATTTAGGTATTTAGTGGCCCTCACCCTGATATTTTCCCATAGTTAATGCTTCTATAAGCTATTTGAAGTTGTCCCTATCTGGAACATTTTTGAAAATTGAATGCCTTTAAAAGTTATTTGCAGTTTGATGCAAGTCTTTAAGCTTCATATTTAAGATTATCAGAAGGTGTGAAATACGTCCTGAGGAGGGACTCCTTTAAAAGCTATTTAGATTAGTCCTCCTATTTGGAATAGTCACCCCCTACATATTTTTGAAGTTTAGATGGGCATATAAGCTAATTAGAATGATCCTTGCCTGATTTTTTCTGACAGATGATTCTAGAAGCTATTTAAAGTGGTCCTCTCCAGCTAATTTTTGAAAATTGAAACCATCCAGAATTTATTAGGAGTTTGAGATAAGGGCATCTTTCAGCTTCATTATTGATAATATAATATAATATGATTTTAAATATATCTAGGGGGAGGCAAACTTATTCCAGGAGGGAATTCTTTCAGGGGGCAGTGCCCCCTGCTTCTGCAGTTCCACCACTTCTGTACCAATCTGGTCTCTGAATATCAAAATCATCTCAAACAATTCTTAATGAATAAACTAATACAGTTTGTTGCGCTAGGGGTGGACACGAAATAAAACTAAAAATAATCTTCCAAAGTAAAGGTTCTATGGAATCCTTAATGAACAATATTTTTCAATGTTGAAATACTTTTAATAACATATTTAGTACTTCTGGTGTCAAACTGTAGTGGGGGAAGGTCATTTTTTGAAATGAAGTAGAAAGAAAACTGGCTCCATATAATCATGAACCAAAATCATCTAACATACATTACCATACTCAGCATGGGAAGTGATATACTTTATGGCTACAGCCACGCTTGTGACCAGGTCACAGTAGTGTATTATTACATTTATTCCTATGAGAGTGGCCACACTTGGCAACCAGTGACAGCGACGGATTTTAAAACGCTTTCGTGGGCGTTTTCAGGTCACAGCGACAAATACACTCGCCTTTATTTTTTATGGAAGTGGCCACACTTGCGTTCGTGTCGCGAGAACACTGGACACTTGTGTGGGTTTGCTTGCATCATCTTAGGTTAAAATGTCGACCGATAAGGTGCTCAGGACCACACTACCACTCCTCCACTAAGCATTTTCACTAACTTCCTTGCAAACCGCCAAGTGTTTCCCCGCCCGTCTGGAGTTCGACACTCGGTAGAGTATGGTACTTAGCAATGTTTGATACCGAGCTATTTATAAATGATCACCACTGTGGAATCTGAAGCATCGAGACTACACCAACAGGGATGTTAAATCCAAGCTCTGGATAGAGGTTGCAGTTGCAACATAGGAGGGTTGGGATGAATTAAACAATTAAGAAATAAATGAACAAGGTAAGAACTTCATAATTAGCATAAATAAAATAATAAAATCATACAATATACAGTATACAAACTAACAATAGATTGAAATGCTTGGCAAGGGCTTAGAGCGCAAAGGTAGTTTTTAATCATAGTAATTAATTCCACTTTGTAAATAATATTTTCTTAAATACCATTAACATAGCGATAAATTTCATTTTATCATTTTATACATGACACAGAAAACATTATAATTAAATAGGGGTGTGTTCTCAGGTTTTTTACAAGTCTGTCCATAAGTACGTCTCTGCATATTAATGGGGTGGAGACCGTATTATCTATATTTATGTTTCTTTTTCATATAACTATATACTACTATGGCTAATAACACATCTTCACGCCTTAGTGCCATGATAACTGGTCATAAAACGCAGCGACTAGATCGCAAGCGTGGCCGGTAGCAATAAAAAGCATTCCACGCGACCTGGTCGAAGCGTCCAGGTCGCAAGCGTGGCCATAGCCTAAGAAATTGACTTTAAAAATATTAATGACACGTTTGCTGCAAAGAAAGCAAGGAAAGTTTGTATTATAATGAGCGTTTTCATGAAATCTTAATGTAGCCTATTTTCTTTTACTTTGTTATTATTACATGTGTGTAAAATTAAACACATGCTTAAATTTTACCTTTCCCCAGACACACTATGATGTAATTTACATACACGTTCAGTGGTCTCATTATCTAAGGTGTTACTCTAGTGTTATACTGGCATGCTGATAATGGGCTTGGGTCAACCGAGGGTGGTTTTTCCCAAATGTTTTCCCATTATACTTCCACCCAAATGCAGGTAGATTACCTCTAAAATGCTTCCTACCCCTACCTCATTAGAGTAATTATCACATACACATTTTATAACCTTAATGAGTAGTAAGACACGGTGATAAAAAAAACTATCAAAGTTTATGGAATAGAGAGTTATAGTATGTACGAGGAAATATTCCTAGTTTTCAAACAAATAATTTAAACAAAAACAAAAATTTTGATATTATTAAGGTATTGGTACTAGACATATTGAGGTTGCTCTTGCTATTGCCTGAGATCTAATGAAATCATTTGTACACAGATACCCCCTTTCCTTTCTCAGATGTGATACACCACATACCAAATACCTTACAAGTTGGGAGGCACATTCATTCATTAAAATGGTTATCATTCTCATACAATGGATAGAAAACAACCAAAATTATGCTTTGAAAGAGTCATACTTACTCAATTATTTGGCAGGGTCCATAAGTTCTTTCAGGGTCTGTGCTAGAAACTGTAAGAGGTCGAAGTGGAATAACCTCCTCTTCTTTGGGACCATAATGTTCTCGCATGGATACAGCACTACTGAAAAATATGACAGTATGAAGATTAAATATATATTTTTTCTAAATAATGGAGTGCTCACTCTGCATTGTAAGAAATAGATTAGATGAAAAAAATATCATTANAAAAAAATATTATTATAACTTTTTTTTTTTTTTTTGCAAATAATTGTACATAATGTTTGTATGGACAAATTTTTTACGTTTATATTCCTCTAAAATAAATGATTCAAAACAGACTTTAGATAACTTTACACTTTGAAAATTAGTGTTTAAGTAATGTTTTGAAAAATTAGCCAATTTAGTGTATTATGAGAGTTGTGACAAAAAGGGAAATGGCCAGGTGTAAGTAGGTGATGGCAGGAAGGAGGGTGGTGGTGCAGTTACAAACATGTCACTAGTATTTCAATGTAGTGAAGAGCATTGCCGAGCTTGACATTACAAAACTTACGTAAAAGCTATTTTCGGTGAAAATACTCAAGATATTCCCTTGATGTGTAGGGGATGAGTAATATTATGCAAGAGGTAAGAGGAAAGAGGTCTTATTGGTCATAATGGATATACTTAAATTCTTAACAGTAAAGCAGTGACTTCATTGAATGCATTTATATATTAAAAAAACTCTGACTTAAACTGTTTTTTGTGTTGTCATAAACTTTTACACAATTCTACTGTTTTGGGAGATGACCAAAACTATACCCAACGTATAGTAACAAAAACAACATATCTAACATCGACATATGTGAATATTTGTATGATGATTAATTTTAAAATAAAAGATGTGTTTGCTGGTAGGTTTATTAAATTTAAATATGTTGCTTTAAATTTGAATACATATATCTTGGTTGTGACTTTTATTCTCAATAACTGCAATACATGTGATAAGATTGCCATTTGGTAAGTGCTCAACATTAGCTGATAATGCACAGTTTTGAAAATTGTATATTCTCCAATTCCTTCTAGCTTTACAGTACTACCACCAGAGTAGAATGTTCATTTTCCATAGTGAAACTTATTAAAACTTACATGTGTAGCACTATGGGCTAAAAATTTGTGTCTGGTCTGGCTATATATGATCTCGATTGATTAAAGAATGACTAAAAGAAGTTAAAGAATGATGAAGTGATATGTTTTACTGAGGCATGGTTGAGTAATTCGTTAAAAAGAAGCAGTGATAAGATTTCTTGTACAAATAATTGGTGAGTTTGACCTGATAGGTACACCTGTGTAGTTGTCAACAAAAGGGAGAGGTAGGTTATCCTTTATTGTAGAATGTATGCTTATTACAAAAAGTTATTTAACCTATTCCATACCATACTTCAGAGGTCCCCATTGGTTCAGACCTACTGGATTCTGACCTAGTCTACTGTTTCTTCTGATATTACTGTATGCGCTATTGAAAGTTTTGAAAAAAAAAATAGGTGTAGTTGGTTTTTACCCTGCAAAATTTTTAATGCCACTGAATTTGTACTTGGATAAATCATGCTTATATCCATTTAAATCCTAGCTACTAATGACAACCAAAGTCTATATAAAAAAATATTTTTTTCGAAGAATCAAGCAATTATAAGTAAACTTGGATCTAGATAACATTTAATATGTAAGCTGCTTCATTTTTTTAGTGTATGGCATTAATTACCGGGAGGGTCATAAAATATAGTTCAGTCGCCTGTATGTAGACTATTTGCCGCACTTGTGGCACATATCATTACCCAGGGTGTACCTATGGAGGTTGTCTACAAGTGCCCGCAATGAGATGATGCGATGATAGTGAATATGGAGATGTGTACCAGTGGGAGTCTTAAACACAACTTAAACCTAATTTACCAACTCATGGTGACTGTTGGGATAATTCCCCTGCAGAGAAAAATACCCATGATATCAGTCAGGAATCAAACCTGGGACCCCAAGGTCCGTAGCCAGATACACTGACCTCCACACCACAGGGCTGAATAGCCGCTTTGGTGATCGAATAGGCTAAAGAAGTGGTTCCCAACCCTTTATATATCCCCCTAATCACCCTTGTCATACGAGGTGAAATTGAAAACCTATTCACACATTTCTAGTAGGTATTCTATGTAGCCCATTTCATAATAATAAAAGAAAAAAACATTTAGTCAAAAAGTAATGGAACAAAACAGATGTTTAATCAAATTATGAATAGCGAGAATTTTTAAAATGAAAATACAAATAAAAAATAACTTAAAAATATAAATTTGTTTTGAGGGCACCCACAGGACTCTTCACGGACTCCCAGTGGGAACCTCTGTTCTAAGGCGTCACTCTCATAATATACTATAGTATAATAGATTGCCGATTATGGGGAGATAAGAGTTTTAATCCTGGTCGTGTGTACTGTGGATGATATTTACTAAATGGTTTTCCACTCTCCATCCACAAAAATGCGAATACACTTCCTCTAAATTCAACCTTAATCATCCCGACAAATTAGCATAATTAGTACATATGCCTATAGCCTGACAAGATAGTGTAGTGTGAGGTATGAACCAAAAATAAAAAAATGAATTCTTATGTGACACTAATTAGAGAATACATTTTGTATAATAGTGCTAACCATGTTGGAGTTTGGCAAGAAAATGATTTTCTATGAAATTTTTTACTACTTGATCAACATGATATACATATATATTTTTGGTTGGGTCTAAGTATAGATTAAAAAATATATTTCTAACACTAGTTTAAATATATATTTATTTACAGCTGAACAAAATTAAGTATAAAAAAATGTGTCAAAGAAATATCCTTAACTCACACCAAGACTATTCTTATAGTTAAACAAAAGTTTTGAATTGTGTTTTTTTTTGTAAGGAGCAAATATGTCAAAAATGAAATAAGAATTTAAATAAAATATAGCCAACAACTCAACTTTTCTGGAAATTAAGTAAAATTTTACTTTCCCAAACAAGTATAAATAATTCTAGCTAAAATTCATGAAATATCAAAAAATACTATATTTTATTTTAAAGAAGGGTCAGTAAAATTTTTGGAAACATATGAATATTTAATTCAATAATATTTATGGCAAAAATATTTCATTAAATAATAAATTTTTTAACAGTGATAGTGAGAAAAAATAGGCTGATAAATCAAATATTTTTGTGTAACTAAATAATAATAATAATAATATTATTTAGCACCACGTCTTACTACCCGTTCGGGCTATACGCTTTAAGTACTAATTACGCTAATGGATTATGAATTGGGAAAGTTGAATTAGAGGAAGTGAACCCGTATTTGCGTGGAGGGAGAGTGGAAAACCATTTAGGAAAAACCACCCCCAGTTCACCCGAACGAGATTTGAACCTCGATCTCCCCGTCCTCAG
The DNA here is from genome assembly GCA_902141375.1 of Timema poppense. Taxonomy (NCBI): domain Eukaryota; kingdom Metazoa; phylum Arthropoda; class Insecta; order Phasmatodea; family Timematidae; genus Timema; species Timema poppense. The sequence goes on along the minus strand of CABFOV010003278.1, from coordinate 19,648 downwards.
CAGTCGAGCTCAACATGACTAGCGCGTTAGCCAACTACGCCACCGGGGCGGGTGTGTAACTAAACCAACTTCTTTCACTAACCGGTCTGTTTTTTATAGAGCACACTTAAAAATATAATGTTCACTCGCATTAGTATTTTATGGCTGGATAAGGAAAAAAGGTTAACTATTAAGTTCATGAATAACCCTATCAGATACATAAATATTGCAAACACAATTATCAAAAGCATCTTAACAATTGTACAGATACCTTTGTGTGTGTGGTCCTAATGCAGTTTTCGTCATACTGGTAATGTGGTTCATCCCCTCAGTCACAGCTCGCTGAATTGAGTTGTAAGGCAAATAATCAATTGAGTTGGTCGGAGAAACCTGAAAATAGATATATTTATCAATATAATATTATCTACTTCCAGTTATAGTAGATCTTGTGGAACAGTTTTATTCAATTACAACCCTCACATTTGAAGACAAGGTAGAGAAACAAACACACAAGAAATAATACTCCTCCAAGAAAAACCTGAAAACTTGAAATAATTATTAAGAAAAACACATGATATAAAGATTGTGAATAAACCTCAAAACAAGGATTATGAAACTATATTTAATGTTTAATATAAATTTTCAATAAAAAAAAAATAACACACATTTTATTTTATGAGCTTGAATAAAAAAAAGTTATTTTCTATTGTAGACTACATAATTTTAGTTTTAGTTATTTTACAACTAAAACATTCACTTTTAAATTTTCAGTGTCTGTGACAAGTCCAAAAGCTTTTTTTCTATCTCTTATGGCTTAAAATATACAATGAAATATTTAAATGTAGAGTCGCATGAGAATTTTAGCTCTTTAATAAAAGTTAGTTTGTATTACATATTTATTTTATTCAAAACTTCAATATTTTGTCCCTAAAGAAATTTATATGACTGAGCATAGTCAAATACCGTACTTAATTTATTATGTTGTTTAATTAACTTATCATATAAAGTACTTCAATTAAAAACTAAGAGAAAAAATAAAACACTGTTTTTTAGCATACTTTATATCAATTAAATAATAATTATGTCAAAATGTAGACATATTGAATTTTATAATTCTTTACAAAATTTCCTTGAGGTATTTGTTCCTTTATTATCAGTTTTAATAATGATCTAAAACAAATTTTGGAAACCCTTTGAAAAATTTACTCTATCACTATTTGTGCACTTCATCAATAGATATGTGGGTTAGTGAGTCAACCATATCTATTCTGGTTTGCAGTTGGTGGGAGGTCTGGGCTTATTGAAGGTGATTTATCCTACAGGGCTTTCCACTTTTCCTCCAAGCCAATGTGAGAACATTTCCTCTAAATTATACCCTGTGTTGGGATATTTATTAAAAACCTTCTTGTTAAAATAGGCAATTATATATTATAGGGTAGGAATATACAATTTGTTGGGTTGGCACTACTGTTTAGTGTTTCCTTGCTTTGTTCATCAATCTTCGTTAAAAGTGTTGTGAAGTTTTGAGTCGGTTCTTTATTTCCAAATAAACCATCCATGCATTAACCTGAGTATGCTGACACTACTAAAGCATTGAAACATAATAACTAGGGCTAATTTAAAACATGTCTTACAATCTACCTGGGAGGAAGAGAAGATAACAAAAAAATTGGGGAAAAAAACACATTCCAGTTCACATGGCTAAAAGTGACTTAGAGTTGATTATAAACTAAAACACAACCTGTAGGTGTGTGGCTAAGAAATCAAACATTATAAATAATAAAACTGTATGCATAGCTCTTGTCACGATATTAATATCTCAACCCTTGGAAAATTGCCAAATGATTATAAGAATTCCAAGATTAAGTCTTGATTAAGTTACAAAAATAGTCTCCTGATAAATTGGGTTTGTTGGCTTTCATAAAGTAGTAAATTGACATTCAAAAGTCTATTAGTTGTTTTTAATTAAAATTTAGTAAACTTAAGGTGACAATAGCCAACATAATGGAACTGAACTATTAGTTAATTGTGCAGCAAATAATGAAGTAATTAAGCACTACATACATCTTATGGTCATTCAAAATTAATCACTTTTAACAATAAATTACAAAAACTAATAAATCATAGACTTGCTGATTTAAAACAACTACATAGATATGTTTAAAAGAAATTAAAATGCTATATATTGTATTAGTATTTGTATTACACCTTAAGAACTTGTGTTTTGTTAGCATTTCTCACTGGTATTAAATTTTTAATAAACTCCTTAGTAAGTATCGTCATTTACTATTTATTACCTACTTTTTGTGATTATAAAGAAAACATTACAATCCCTTTTATTTTCCTAGTTTTCAGATTGCTGAATATCTTGTAATTTATTAAGACAGTAAAAAATTATGAATGACTTACCTAACCTAACCTAGCCTAACCTAGCCTAAAATATATATTTAGTAGTTCAGGTTACATACTTATGAACTATTTACACTTATGTGTTAGGGATTAGGAAGATTGAATTGAGAGTAAGTGTATCCATATTTGCGTGGAGGGAGAGTGGAAAACCATTTAGGGAAAACCGCTCTTTGTACACCCAACAAGGATTCAAACCTGATCTCCTCACTTTGGTAATCTAGTCTATTGAAAGAGTAGCGCCTTAGACCAAGTAGCCACCGAAGTGTGTGAAATAATACTTAAGGAATATGGACCAAGATGATCTTGTGAAAGTTCAGTGGCTTTGAAGATCATGATAGATCTGTTTTTATACATATGTAAAATTATAATATTACATTTTTACTGACTGGAAAACCTGGTATGAATACATAATATGTCAATAGAGTATGGTTTGTTGTTATAAGTGAGACAAGTGTAGAACTGTTAGAATATTGATTCTATGGCTATAAAATTATGTCGTCTTTGAAGAATAGATTGCTGTTGAAGGTCAGTGATAATTTTAATAAGTGTTTAAGTCAATTAAGGAACAATGAAATTAATCACAACTTTCATCAACATATCACAAAGACTAGTCAATTCCCAAGTATCAAGCAGAGATAAAATTTATCAAAATTCATTTAGGTCTATGTAACTTCTATTATTAATATATATTTAGTTGAACATTAATAGACATGTTATTATTTAAGCTATAAGATAGTCATTTATTATACTGCACTGTCATCTATTAGGTAGAGTCCACACTATGAACATAATCAAACACTGTTGATCCAAAAACCATTTTGAAAGGTACTTTTGGTTAAGAATTCATCCAAGCACAAAGGTTTTAAAAAATTTGAATCAAATTTTCTAACATAATTTACAAAATACAATATTTTAGTTTAATTTTATAGCTTTATTTACATGAATATGTGAATAAGAAAAAGAAATAATTAAGGACAGAAATAATCATGTCTCTGAGTAGAGGAACCATCCGACACCCTATTGATTAGTGGTGTGATGTGGGTTAACCCTTTCACAGTGATGAATTAACAGCAGGAGATTAGATGTTGTGTCTGCCCTGGTCTTTAACATGGATTATAAGGCATTTGACGCTACTACAAGCCTAGCCAGCCATTAGTGGAAAAAATAGGCTTGAATAAAAACTGACCCAGACCACAGTAATGGAAGTAGAAAAAAGTAGGGGAACAAATGGATTATTATATGCTCAACTTTATTCCATTAATCCAATTATATTTGTTTTTAGATCTACTTTCTTATATGATCCCACCCAGATGGGAACTCCTAAGCATTATTTTAGCTATCTCTGCAAATAAAATTGTTGGTAAAAACAAAACTCATTCTAGCTTTAAGTTTTATAAGAAATTCCAAATGGTTTGCTGCTTATAATGAGAATTTTGTTTTTATTGATAAACTTTGTGACAGAAACTTAACAACCCACAAATGATATGAATATTTCTAGCAAAAACTGTTTAGTTTTAAAGTCCAAGTGAAGATATGCAAACAACTTTAAGGTTAACACTTATATAGAAAGCTCTGAAAATACATATAACTATATATATGTATAAATTTTATAAAATTTGATGAATTAGAGAGTTTCAAAATTGGTAGATGTATTAAGTGACATTAAAATTCAACAGGATTGATTATAATTTGCTATTAATGAGCAACAAATTGTCATATATGAAAATTTTCAATAAAATAATATAACATCATCAACTAAATTAAACCATAGGTGTAAGATATCTAAAATACAAGCTTTACATGTTAAGAATGTATTACAAAACATGGATACAATGATTAAGAACAAAACAAAGTTTAAAGTTCAGCTGAGTTTTAACTAATTATAAAATTTGAATTAGTAGGTTAACATCTGCCGTATGAAGTTAAATAAAGTGATTATGTGTTCTTGTTACAAAGATTTGAAGAATATAATATGGAGTGGTTATAAACAAGGTTTGTAATCTAATATGTTGGGTAAAAACTTTTTGAAATTTTAAAGCTATGTATAAAATCTAAGCCTTTTCTTATTCCATTCCAGTCAATTTCAATTTATTACAAATTTTTAAATTTGAAATTGAAATATATACTTGCTAATATATGGTTCAACTATCAATGTATTAAGAATCATATAAACCTAAAATATGCAGAATTCTCTTTAAAAACCAATTATCAAAGAACCTTAAAATTACAAAGAAAACATTCAGATCAAGAGATTCAAATGCGAAATATATTTTCTTAATATGAAATTACATACAATAAACAAACAATCTTACAAAACTTATCCCTAACTAACTAAATCACTTCACCCTATTTTGTTCAATGAAACCTTAGAAATTATCAATATCAAAGTTGACAACATCATTTTCAGTAACTATCTAATACTAAAATAAAACTCAATGGCTTATCTCAAAATCAGCAAGCAAAGCCAAGAGCCCACAATTCTAGCTTCAAATTTTATCCTAGATTCTCAATTCATCCTGACTAAAACTGAACAACAAGGACAAAGAAACCCTCCAACAAAGTTATAAATTAAATCTCAAACAATCATTTACCAAACAAAAGAGTCAATCTTTGATAATCAATTGTGAGGATGCCATTAAACTAATACCCTCAGATGATAAAAAAACAGATCAAAAACATGATCACAAATCAAATACATAAAATAATTTCTAACCATACTGGAGTAAACAATTCATCCAATCAAACCAAAAATATTTCTATTTTAAAACAAAAATTAAAATCCAACAATATAATCTATGTCAAAGCTTATAAAGGTAACACCATCGTCCTCATGGACAAAAATGATTATATTTCCAAAACTCTAGAAATTATTCAGAAGAACAACATAAAAGAACTAAAAACTGACACAACAAATACCAAAAAACCCTTAAAAACACAATTAAGAAATTCCCTTTAATTACACAACAAAAATATTCTTTCAGGTTTTTTTAACATGAACCCCCAAGCCCCCACCTTCACGTCATTACCTGAAATTCACAGACCAAATATTACAATCAGACCTCTAGTAAACTATCAAAATGCACCAGCATACAAACTTGCCAAAAAGATAGCCAAAATACTATCTGAAAACCTAAAACTTCCCATACATTCTATTTTGAAAGCTCTATTCACCTAACTAGAAATTTAAACTCAATTTATATTAACAAAAATAACAAATGTATGTCATTAGACATCTCCAACCTCTACATTAATGTGCCAGTATTAGAAAGCACCAACATTATTAAAGAATCTCTAACATCTCGGGACTTAACTAAAGAGTATATTGATCAAATTTCCAATTTAGTCCAAACTGTCACCAACCAAAACTACTTCCAATTCAACAACAAATTTCATTCACAAAATGATGGACTTGCAATGGGATCCCCTATATAATGCCTTATGACAGAAATATTCTTACAAAAATATGATCCTATCATCTATAATAACCTAAACCATTTGCTAAACATCAAATTCTATTGCAGATATGTAGACGAAATCCTAATTATTTATGACAATGACCTCAATCTCTATGATGTATCCACTATAATCAACAACATTAATCCCAATCTCTCTTTCACTATTGAGAGTGAAAATGATGTCAGTATCAACTACTTAGACCTTGATATTTTCAAAAAATTGAACAACAAATTTATCTACAAAATATATAGGAAACCCACCCACATTGATGCTATCATCCCTAATGATTTTAATCATCCCACTTCTCATAAACTCGCTGCCTTCAATAGTTCATCGATTAATAAATATCCTACTCAGTAAATCCAACTACAAAACTGATCTTAGCACAATCAAATTTATAGACACAAATAATAGTTATTTTCATTCTACCATCTACAAAATCTTAAACAACCATTAAAACAAACTAAGATCCAAATATTTCTCAACCACCCTTACTAATGATAACCAAAATAGTTCTAATCAAAAGAAGAATTGTGTTAAATTTAATTACACTGGTCCTGAAACTCATCGTATCACAAATATTATCAAAAAGTATAATCCCAACATTGCTTTTTCCACCAATAATACAATAAAGAGACATCTTAGTAACAGCAATTTAAATTAAAATGACTAATACAATAAAAATGGAATTTATAAACTCATTTGTGAATGCAATAGCCTCTACATTGGCTAGACTGCCTGAAGTTTTAGTGCTCGTTATAAAGAGCACATTTATGATTTCAAACACAATAGGACCAAGTCAAAATTTGCAGACCATTTAAAAAACTCTAACCATCAACCCAAACCAATAGATCAATGTAAGAAGCCCCTTCACATATCTAATAATCGTACAAAACTAAACACAGCTTAAATATTTTCATTCAAGCAGCTTTGTTCCAAAATAAATCGATCATTAATGAACAATTACAACTATCAAATCAAATTCTTGTGAACACATTAATGTATTTACCTAAAAACATTAAAATCCTGTAACCTCATTTATCCTGCTTTACCTTCCAGCGTAGATAATGACCCGTTCGAGCCAGAGTCGAGAAGATTAGTTCCTTATCCTTCATTTTTATAATCCTTCCAATAAATTTATCTACCCCTGTTTTCATAACGCATTCTACATTCAATGGTTTCAATAGTAGTTTCCCTACCTAACAATTTACACCATGGTCATGCTAACTCTACCTTAATTATCTCGTTTTTCATTAGTATTTTGTTTTTGCCACATATCTTTTCTTTCCAACCAGACCCTAATTAGTTTAAGGGCCAGTTTCATAGTCAAATTTAGTACGCCTCAAGTGCGGCGCTACACTAAGTACATGACGACACCTACCTAAACTTGAATGGAATGGGCCGTTCTCGCATAGGAAACTGGCCCATTCCATTCTGGTGTAGGTAGGTGTCGTCATGTACTTAGTGTAGCGCCGCACTTGAGGCGTACTAAATTTGACTATGAAACTGGCCCTAAATCTCTCAGTCATAACAACATTTTGTGTTTCTCACAACGACTTGGTAAGTTTGTTTGTTTATTAATTGTATCATTAATATAACAGTATTTATCAAGATTTTTGCACAAACTAAGTTTAAATTTTTCTTCATGTAATTTAATTTTACACTTTCTGTGATTATGATATTTTATATACTGGAAACATATGGTAAGAATTTAAATCAGCATCCTTCTATGACTGATTATCACAAGGATTAATGAGACTGGAATAAGATAAGGATTATATTTTATACTTAACTTTAAAATTTCAAAAAATTTTACCCAACATATTATTTTACAAATCTTGTTTATATCCACTCTGTATTATATTCTTCAAATCTTTGTAACAAGAACACATAATCACTTTATTAAACTTCATATGGCAGATGTTTACCTGCTAATTCAAATTTTATAATTAGTTACAAATCAGCTGAACTTTAAACTTTGTTTTGTCCTTAATTTATTGTATTCATGTTTTGTAACACATTCTTAAAATGTAACACTTGTATTTTAGACTTCAACATATGGTTTTATTTAGTTGATGTTATATTATTTTATTGAAAATTGTCAAATATGACAATTTGTTGCTCTTTAAAAGCAACCTATTATCAATCCTGTTGAGTTTTAATGTCACTTAACACATCTGATTTTGAAACTATTTAATTCATTACATTTAAAAAAAATTATATCATGTTATAGGTCTTTTCAGAGCTTTCTATCTAAGTCTTAACTTTAATGATTACCACTCCTTACTTTAAATTACTTTAGATTGTTTTCTAAATGTTATGCAAACAACTGTTTAGTTCAAGTGCTATTACTGAAGGATGGTGAAATAATTATTTAGGTGTATTTCCTTTAAGATTTGTATTATTATATATATTTTAGGTCAGTAAACGTGTACAGGATTAGCTAAGCTAATATTCCATTTTAGTTTCCAATAATTTATTCTAGGGTTTTACTCAAAAATAATAAGTAATATATTTTATAAACTAATGTTTGCAAAATATATTAAACAGTGACTACAATCATCATGCAAAATATAGTATATGAAGTAAGGCATGCATGGATATGTTTAAATCTTACAATATTTACAAATATTTTTATAGATTTGTTTTGCAGAAGTTATTCCACATGATAGGTATGAATTTCAAAACTTAATTAAAAATTAAATTGATATTTATTTATATACTAGTTGATACAATATGAAAATTAAACTATAATTTGCAGCAACATACGCACACTAAGTAACAAACCACAAACATTATTATTATTATTATTATTATTATTATTAGCTCCGCGTCTTACTACCCGTTCGGGTTATACACACTTACGCTAATGTGTAATGTGATTGTGAGATGACATGAAGGACCTACAGTTTAACGTGGAATCCGAACCACGGTGGAGGCCTGGCATTCCTCACATTCACAAAACCACAAACAAAAGTGTCCACCATTAATAAATGTAATCTTAGGAGGTGATCATATGATTTGGAATACAAGACATTGGGCTCCAAGTAGGTAGAATGAAGTATGACTCTTCTAGCATGTTTTTCACATTTAATTTAAATAAAACTAATTATGTTTATAAATATGATTTTTCAATAAATTTTACTTTCATTCCTTGATGTAGTCAGTTGTATAAAAATAATTAGCTCGGTGTGCTAATGAATGGGTTTTCATGGCTCACTTGGTTATGAACTGGTTATAAGTTTTATAAATTGAGTCATTCAGACCAGTAAACCTTGAATTACCTTTGAGTTTATTTTTAAAAACAAAGATGGCAATGTAGGTTTATATGATTCAACATCAATTGACTATTACTGCAATATTAATCATATTCAATATATTTTGATAACTTAGAATTGTTCCTATTTCTATTTAATAACTAAACAAAATAAATAATAAAGGCACTTTTTAAACCAAAACATTTTTAAGTCTTTATGGTATTACCAGTACAAATAAATACAAAAATATATAAGATCATTAATTAGTTCTCTTTGAATTATGATATTTAAAAAATTACACTATTTTTGTCAAATTGCAATCATTTGAAATAAATAAGCTTATCCACAACAAAAATGATTTAAAAAATATTTTCAAAGAATTTTCCATTATTATTAAAATTGGTGCAAATTTATTAAATATTAGTTTTGCTATCAACTTGGCCATAAACATCTAGACAAAAGTAATACTCTCATAGTTGATCCATTTTATCTTAATATCAACACCAGTTCATGTTTGAAAACTCAATAGACAGTAAATCTTTTCAGCCAGTGTCACACAGAGTTATATAACTCAGTTTTTGTTGGAAAAGATTTAACTTATTAGGTAAAAAATACAATTCAATGTCATAGAGATGAGATTTAGTATAGTGAATTATATAGAACGAAATCTAGCTTCGTGGACAATGGCAAGAAACTTAACTTTGTGGGTTATGGGTTAATGTAAAACTTTTAGATTGATTGGTTATGGAGATAAATTTAGTTCAGTGGGCTTAGAAGAAAGATTTGTAATTATTGCAGATTATGGCCAGATATATTAAACAAGGTAGACTAGTCAAAGAGATTTAGTTAATTATGCCATGGAGAGAGATTCAGTTAGGTATGGCGTGGGGAGAGATTTTAATCTACCGGTAGTAAGTATGTATTTGAGAAAGATTTAGCTCAATGCCATAGACCTTATGACAATGTGAGGTTTTTCCAAAGTCATGCCAAAACTATATTTTACATTTTCAGGACAGACACATCTTTCCTCATGGTATATAAAAATGTGTTAAAACAAATATGATTGTATGGATATGAAATGTGGATTTGTCAGGATAAACACAAGAGCACAGTGATTATAGTTGGAATTAGATATCTAAGAAATGTATGTGTACAAACTTGTATGGGCAGAGCCAGTAATGAATGGGTGCTAAAGGCGTGTGGTTTGAAATGGAATACAATATGTCAATGTGAGAGAAGCGTGTTACTTTAGATAGGGCATGTTGATAGGATGAGTATAGATTGAGTGATGAAGCAAATATATGAGTGTAGAGTATGTGGATCAAAAGGAAGGGGTAGGCCACATAGGACATAGTTAAATGCTGTAGATGAATTTGTGAGAAAGAGAAACACAAAGAGTTTTAATAATAAAAATGTATGCATGACTCGGTGTATGGATGTTGTTGAAGCGAAGGGAATATGGTGTGATAGGGAAATGTGGAGAAAGTTAGTGAGGGTGGATTAAGTACAGAGTTGTAATATTTTTTAGTTATATGTACAATTTTTTGCCTACCCCTTAAAGGAACGGCGTGTTTAGGTATGTATGTATGTATGTATGTATGTATGTATGTATGTATGTATGTATGTATGTATGTATCCTTCCTCTATTGAGTTGTAAAGAAAATGTAATGGTGACTCGTATATAACAGAATAAAATTACACTTGACATTGTCACAAAGTCACCTTCTCATTAATGCAGAGCGACTTTGTGACAGAGCTGTTCTCACTATAGATAACATAATGAGGCATAGAAATAAAGTAGTACCGCAGATAATTTAATTTAAACTGTAATTACAATAGTAAAAAAACAACAAAAAAAGCAATACAAACACTGAAAATAAAATACATTTGGTTTCCTTGTGTTTTGTTCCTCCTCAGTCTACATCCTCATAGTCACCCCATTCGGAAACTTTGAACAATCCCTAGTGGGGACCATTAATAAGCTAGAAGATTTTATATTGGGAGTACTCTATATTGTCTTATTTGTAGGGACATTATCAATGTTTTATTTTTTGACATAGCTCCGACATTATACCCCATTGGTAGTTTTCCCTATGATCAGACCCAGACAAAGCTGACCATCGAAGTTCACAAGCTTATATTTCATTGGTTATAAGTCAGCTGTATCACCCTTTTGTATTTTGAAGGTGACAGTTGATTCTTCATTCAATCAATAGGAATCGTGCTCAAAGAGAGCCTTCCCAATACTGTTGTAAGCATTTAGCAAAGAATATCTAGCTCTGGTTCCATTTGTCATGGAATTCTCTCTTCGATTGTGAGAGTTTCCCATGGACACTTTTCTACTCTTTCTGCCTTCTTGCTTACCAGCATCAATAGCATTGGATGTACTGGTGAATGCATCAACCTCAACATTGATATCAGCCGCCCCAATACTTTCCCCAGGTGGAAATTTTAAACTGTTTGTGTTTCTTCTAAGACTTTTCAAGAAATATGCCCCCAATGATATTCATCAAAGAGTTGATTTCATTCAACATATAAGAGGGGGTCCAAGTACTATCCGGAGTATATAAACCAGCCTTATTTAAGACCACTATAAGATTTTCTTGCTCTTTTGATCATGTCTGGCAGCTTCTTCAGTAGCTTCAGGAATTTATCATTAAGAATAGTTGTGCATTTACCACTAATGACAGTTTCTTTACACTCGGTTAAAACTTGCCACTAGTGGTTTTTCACAAGACAGAAGTTTACCATGTCTAAAGGCTGTAGCAGGTGTATCAAGTGGAGAGGTAGTGAAATAAACTTTAGCTGTTTTATTTGCAAAGCTCCTAGCTTAAATTTTAACCTAGGAAGATCTCCATACCATCCTGTTTCTTAATTATTAGTAGAAAATTAGAAACAAACCAGTCTTTGAAAAACTGGTGGTTGAACCAACCAGATATTAATCGATTGTGGAAGGCACCATCTGTTCCATCTTTGGTTCACGTTGACCACAGCTTATTAACGTTGTAGTTTATGTACAAGTGTGCTAGTTTACTATCTGTATTACCACAAACTATTAAGGACATGTGGGCCTTCGATGCATTGCATTTTTGTTCACTATATTTTATCCTCCTTTTCTTACTGCCAGAGCCATTTACGAGTTTGGTCTTTTCATAGTTCCATATAAGAGCTGTGGGAATAACTTATAATTCTTGTTCAAAATGATTGAAACACATCAATACTATTTCTTCATCCATGGAAGTTCTCCAATAGGTAAAATTCTTGCAAGACATCGAGACAATACAATCTGATGTATTTTATTCAATTCTGCACAATCATATCTGAAGAAGCTGCTATGGAAACCACTTATTGTCCTTACAGTTCAGTCTAAGTATGTTTTAGCAACACATCTGAGATAAAAAGTAGTCATAGGAAATCCAAAAATAGACATCATGATGAAAACTGCTGCTAAGAGATTCTCTTCCTCCTTACTGAAAATGTTTTAGCCTCCAAAAGCTATTAGTGATTTCCCTTAAGACAATAAAATTTAATTTTGTCTGTTAAGAAGAGAGATTTAGTTCACTGTGTAATGGAGGGAGATTTAAGTAGGGTCAAGGTTGAAAGATTAAACTCGGTAGGTTAAAGAGATATATTTATCCTGGTGCATCATGGATCAACATTTAACTTAATGAGTCATGGAGAAATGATCTAACTCTGGGAAATTGATAAATACCTAGTTTTCATTTGAGGACCATCTAGAAAGTAAAACAGTTTGATAATTAAAAATTGATAGCTAAATAAAATCCAAAATATTTATGTAATATTGGTAATATATATACAAACATATCTTTCTAGATAGCCCCCATTAATATTGAGACACCCCTTATAGCGTGTAACAATTCTAGGTATACCCTCCTCAACCAATCTGTAACTGTATTCTTCACTTCTTCATCAGTCACTATGCGTTTGCCCCCAGAAATTGCCTCAGGTGCAAAAACATGTGAAAATCACCTGGCACAAGGTAATGACTGAATGGAGGATAGTCAAAACACTCTCAGAAAAACTCATGGAGCACTGCACATGTGCTGGTGGGCGTTGTCCTGCAGCAAAACCACCCCGCTTGGCAGCAGACCTAGTCATCGGTTTTAAATTAAAGAGTGCACCATAGCTTTTTTTTAAAGAGTTTTGCAATATGAATCGGCATTCATGGTACTCCCCAAGGCATGGATTTCACCTGAAAGATGCCTTTCTTTCCCAAAAGACTGTCACCATGACTTCCCATGTTGACAAATCCTGCTTGAACTTTTTTGGCAATTGAGGATGATGCCAATGCAAAGATTGCCCTTTGCTCTCAGGGGTAAGTTGAGAATCCCAAATTTCATCCCCCGTGAAAATATGGTTCAAAAACACATCACTATCTTGGAGATATCATTTCCAAAACACATCACATCTTGGAGATATTGTTCAAAAAATGTAAATGCAGCATTCATACACTGTTTTTGTGGTTGTCACTAAGCATGCGTGGCACCCATTTTACACATTTAAAAAAAAAAAATGCTGATGTTTGCTCCCAATTTCACGAATTAAAAATTGAAAAGCTTAAAATAACTTTTCATCCAATTATTCTATGCTGGAGTGCTGGTTGTGTGGAATGTGCCCATCAATCTTGTTTTTCAAGTCCTCAGTGACTGATGAGAGATGAGCGCCCAGATCACTCCTTATTTTAAATGTCTGTTTTGCCATTGTTTGAAATAAGGTACAACTTTCTTATGTGTGATTAGTTCATCACTTAATCTCCATACACCGCAGTAATTTGATAGTGGATTTCAATTTCCCAAACATTTTGAGCGTTCAAGAACTAAATCACTGAAAACACTTTGCAGTCGGTGAGACTATCTATTTTATTGCTCTTAATATAGTAAAAACCAATCAGACTGAACTGCATCTGTCAAAAATTCTGAATATTTCCAAACCCATTTTTGGAAACTTAGGGAGAAAACAACAAACTAAGTCAAATTAAATATATTTTATATGTAACAAGCTTGAAGTTAAAAAAGAACTGTAAGAAACTAGTGATAGACGCTAACTATTTACACGATTTAGTCAACACAACACGTATGTAGGGAAGATCCCGCAAGGGAAGCCAAGGGAAGCCAAGGGAGACCAAGGAAGATATGGGAGGAACAGATAGCAGTAAGTGTGCAAGTGAGAGGAGGAGAGTGGAAGAGAGTGCTGGAGGTAGCGTTGTGGAAGATGGGGCCATTTTACTAAACGGACATCGCCACAAGCTGGAAACAGTTCATGATGACAATGATGATGAGTCAACACATTATTTTTTTCTATGAATGAATATAAATGTTAAAAAACCCATTCAAGTGTAATTTAATATTTGCAAAAATAGAGTGTCGTCCTGCTAACCCTCCCATATTATCCCGCTTCATTCGAATTTTCTCTATTCTGAACAAGCTTTCGTCCCAATTAGTTTAGATTAATGCTATTCTACTGTATATCACAATAAAACATACTCATAGAACCACCAGAAGAAACTCTCAGTTGGATAACCAACATACAACTGCAGCCATCTAATATTGAAATGATACCAATGAGTGTTCACATACGCAAATACTATGCGCTAATGTTCTTTAAATTCTGTATGATCCTCTTAGATTGGGATTATGTTCCGTGCGTTTAAAGTTGACCCTTTGCTTATCATTTATTGGGAAGAATTTGACTGGAAGCATCATAAGGTTAACTAAATATTTGACTTTTAAATTTAATATTTTATCACACTACTAATGTTCTCTTCCTAATTAATAAAAATTTCATCTGTAGAACTTTTTGAAATTTTTCAATGAATAATCATTGATTAGATTTAAATACAGTAACTCATATGATTACAAAGGAAAAATAAAATAAACTTAACGCTCTCAAAAAAAAATAGAAAGAAAGGATAATAAGTGCATGATACAAATATAATGGAACCAATTTATATTAATAATATAGCATGATTTAGTAAAACTTGTGCCTGTAAATTACTTAAAAAGCATAGAAAAATACTGTTTTGTGTTCTTGAATTAATTGAATTGTAAAGTGAACTCTATTAGTAGTTCTCTACAAAAGAAATACAATCACTTAGTCATGCATGTAATGACTTGATACCTTTCGGAGATTTCTTCCGGGGACATCCAAATGATTCATCTGTGGGAAAAAGAGAAATATTTCTCAAAATGAAATGAGAATTCTATACCAACCAAACACTGGAAGTATTGAGCCGTTTCTTCAGAAATTTTTTGTCGACAACCACGCAAATTACAGCAGAAATAAAATGGCACCAAGGAAATTAAAATAGTAATTTCACACATATTAATTAAATTTAAAATGTTTTTATCAATGATAATAGCATTACACGAAGATTATATAATTATTTATACACCGTATATCATTTAATGTTTGTTAACATGTTTTTACCCCTATTTTACTTGATCTTGTGTTTTAATTCCAAGTCATATATCAGACAAGTTGTAATGGAGAAAGAAAAGAGAGGCTCAACTTTCTCCCTAGTTTCTCCTCAGGTTCAGATTCTAAACAAAAATAAAAACATTTGATAAATTAACTAATAAACTTATTAAAAAAAGCCAATCTGTTGCATGTGTTAACTTTCTGTGAATCAAAATTAACTATTTGCATATAGCCTCTTCTTAGATTAGGTAGAACTGCTATTAAGGGTGTGCTAACAGTAAAACCGCACATTGCTCTGTGATTTTGGGGATCCCGCGATTGCTTAGGTGAAAGGAGAAAACAAGTTGGGTTGTGAAGATTTTGTTTGTGTGCTTGGATAATAGGCTCCCTGTATAGATAATATGGCAAATATTGTCTGAGTGTAAAAACAAATTAAAACATAAGCATGTGGTTTGGTTTATTGAACAAGTGAAACAAGTTCTCACTTTTAAACACAGCTTCTAGAATTTCCTAATACAGTAGAATCTGGTTAATTCAACATTGGTTAATTCAAAAATTTGGATAATTCGAATGCACCATGATTACCCATGAAATTTCTATTTAAATCAATAGGAAAATTAACATTGAATTCTAATTTTAGAAGGAAATATTTGGGTAGTTTAAGCCTACACAATTTTAATTTTCTCGCATTTATAATTATTTCAAAACTAACTTAACAATTTCTATCCCAAATGCCGAGTGTGTCAAAGTTTGAGTTAGCCTATTGACAAATAAAAGTGAGGATAAATGAACCAGCAGCAAGCGGGTTTCATAATATTAAGGATCTTTTGGTTCTTCAATTCTGATTTAAGTCTGCAATTTTCGTGTGCTAATTTTTCCAAATTTTATATTTTGTGTTTGAATCTTTCTTGATAGTATAAATAAAATGTGTGATTACATGTAGCATATTTTGAGGTTATTAATTTATTGTGTGTGAGCTGCATCGATACTCATAAAAATTGTTAATTCAAATTTTGAATATTAATTATTTTTTTTAGATATCCCTTGAACTTCGAATTAAAGTTCTACTGTGCCTTATACAGATGAAAATTGGTCTATAGGTGCAAACTAGTCTAATCACATTAAACAAAAAATAAGTTTTAAATATTTTTGGTGGGATAATGTGGGAAGGGACAGGGGTGGGGGGGAGCAGATAACTGGGGGCCAAACAAAGTTTGCCCAGGACCCCATTTCTGCTAAAGGCAGCTCTGAGATAGGGGTATCCCCACATTATTTTCCTTATTGTTTACTTCTCAAGACAACACTGACCTGATGGCTCAAGAGTAGACAAAAATCCCATCATTCAAAAACACACTGAATAATTCATGATTTTAGTTACTGTAATTAATATCGGACAGTTGGATATTTGCAACATATTTTGATAAACTAATAACTAAAAAATTACTCACATAAAATATAACATTGCAGATGTTGATTATCTGTAGTTATGACTGGTGTGAGACAGTCCTGCCAACTTGTCACATTGAAACTTACCATTAATTACTTCTCTCATATTGTATAATTCCTTTTTTTTACTTTAATTACTTTCTATGGTTCATAAAACCTGTGTGTAACATTTAAAGCATGTTCATTTCAAACTCATTTTTAGTGCCTGATGCTTTGAGCGGTCTTGTTTGTCTTATCAAGTTTTATATGTTTGTTACTTGAATATAATAACTCTCTTGTTACCATCCCTGACTGTTATTTCAGAGTGATGATGGGGAGTGAGGCGGGGGGGCGGGGGGTGTTACATTGTGCTTCTTCAGTCAAATTTCTTAGAATACATAATGACACACACAGCTACTATCTAGGCCTAATTTTGAATTATTTTAAGAAAATCAATAATAACAAACAATAATAGTACACTTACTTTAATTAATCAAATATGTACTCCACTATTTAGCATGCTTTAAAATAACATTACATATCAAATTTTAATTATAAAGCTTACCTGCTTTTAATATTTTAAACTCAATAATATGTTTAGTTATATTAATAAAAGTAGCCAACATTAGCACAAAGGATAAATGCACTTACAGCCACTTTTATTAATGTAGATAAAAACTTAAAACAATATTTTTCTAAAGTCAATAGAAAAGATGTATTTTAATTGTTGATTTTAGGTTAATTTAAAAAGTGATTTCAGTGTATTAATGCTCTTATTTTGAAAGTTATCTAAATCATTTAAAAATAGAGACAACACTCTTGTTAAACCTAATAATCATGAATTATTTGAAATAAACAAAATGTTATTCCACACCTAGACTACAACTCACCTTGATTTGTGTTGGGTTAACTTTAAGTGATAGTGCTCGTGGAAAACCTCCATGACCCCTGCGCATTGATGACCACACACTGCCAAATAGTGAATGGTTTCTCTGAAACATTAATATTTAAGTGAATTTTTAAATCATATGAACATACACAAATCAACAAAAGTTATAAACATGAATGATTTTTCATATATAGATGAAAAAAAAGTGTGTAAAAATGTGTTGAATCAATATATGTTGATAAATACCTACTTCTTATGCTAATAAATACTTACTTCCTATGTTAATAAATACTTACTTTTTATCTCCTTACCAGCAAAACGATTAATTAGTGAAACACCATTTTATAATATTGTATACTGTACACTCCGTCGAGATTGAAAGGTAGCAACTTATAATTCACTGAGCCCGAGAGGTATGATATACCTCCACACTTGACTGCAGAATAGTTTGCCTAGCTACTCCCAACGCCTAAGTTAGAGAAGGACTTAAGTCGTTAAATTAAATCTCGACTGTTGGGAAGGAGTGATGGTGGAGGGGTTATGTCTTTTAGCGATGCCCGAAAGGTTTGATTTACTAAATTAATTTTACTTTATTGCTCTGATAATGATAAAATCAAAAATTAATACTTACATACTAAGTTAATTAATTAAATTTGCTCTCATTAACATATGGGCCGGTATTTTTTTTAGCTATTAAAAGTTTAACCACGTCAAACGTTATCTGGGTACTGTTGCCCACATTGATTGGTTTAACATGGTAACATAAAGCAAGTATCCCCTTTTCCAAAATCTTCATTACTAGTTATATCCAATTATAAATTTATTATTAACTGTATGTTGAATAAATCTGTAAATCGTGCTCTTGTAGGATTCTTGGTTTAGAAAGCATTTATAATAATCATAATAATAATAAGGTAACTAATAATTATTTGAGTAGTATGAGTTTTTTACATATAAATAGTAATGCAGCTTACAAAATACATCATTTATTTGTTCTTGAAATTAACTTGGGAGGAGTAATAACTGTTGGCTTACAGCAAAACATAAATGTTTAGAAGATGTATGAATATTATCTGCATTATAAACTGTCATTATTTTGCTAGTGCATGACTTGATGAAGTGAATGTGTTCCAACCCTCCTTTTAGATGAGCACCATTTAACTATTTTACTCTATACGTGGACATTCACGGCCAGCCAGCACACACAGAACTAACTATTTATTAATATGTTCGAGTGTCAGGAAAACTTCACTGTTTCTTAGATAACCTTCATATAGTCAATCTTAAATCAATAGATAGGACAAGGAAAGAGTGTTTAAAGCAATTTTTGAGGGTATTTTTTTTTTAACACCGCGTCTTACTACCCGTTTTGGTAATACGCCTAAGTACTAATTACTCTAATGGGTTGGGAATTGGAAAGGTTGAAGTTAGAGGAAGGGAACCCGTATTTACGTGGAGGAAGAGTGTAAAACCACTTAGGAAAAACTACCCGAGATCACCCGGGCGATATTAGAAACTCGAACTCCACATCCTTGTTAGTCGAGCTAAACAGTAAACTAGCGGGTTAGCTAACTACGCCACCGGGGCGGGTCTGAGAGTTGTTGATAATCTCAGTGTGGTAAAAACATTACTGATTGAGCTTAAAAAAGAAAAAGCCCCGAGTTAATAATAGATTATAGACCAGTGTGATATCTGCTCGAAACACTCACAAACTAAAATATTTAATATCTTATATTAAACAAAATTACAAAGTAAAATAAATATTCTAGGAAATACGGTAAATAATGTATATTAT
>CABFOV010003277.1:21033-68311 GCA_902141375.1 Timema poppense | reverse complement strand
GGGGGAGAAGGAGGCTATTTATAGCAGCCAATCAGAGAACAGGAGGCGTGGTCACGTGACTAAATCAAGCCAATAGAAACACGGGGACGACAGGTCAGTACCACTACTAACGACCAATTGTATGTGAGCGATCATACTTGAGTCATCTGCCCCTTGGGAGGACTGTTATGTCGCCAAGTATGTAATACAATATTTCAATTTTAACTCTAAATTCTATGAATATGCACACACATAACAAACTCAGTTCATAAATTATGATTGAAAAATTACTCTGAACACGAGACGAATCCCGGTCAGCTAAATGGTATAGCAATAGCGCACTTAGCTAAAGGTCCTGGTCTCGATTCCTGTGCAGGTGTGATTTTTCATCTAATTTAAATGAATTGAACTGTGGTCCCTTCAATATGGACAGTGCCGCAATTACAATGATTTTCAGTTGTCTTTTGATATGAATAAACTGTTTTCTAAAATTTATTGAACCAAATTGCTTTTAACTACATATAAAGTAAGAAACTTTCTCACCTTGTGGGTTCCCAACCCAGACATTTTTTTGGCCGATTATGTAGTTCCCGGCAACTCTAAATAGTTCCTTGAACCACCTGGAACGTAATAATCCCAGAAGGAAGAGAATCAATTATTCAATCAAGCTCATATTGACAATATTACGTATTTAACTAGAACAATATTAGCACAAGAGTCAACGAAATACATCAATAAAGTTATGGTCTATTCCAGTCATTTCCAGGGAAACGAACGTGTATTATTGGGTCGATTGTAAGGGCAATTTTATTGTTGGAGTTTCGTAAAGCAAATGTTAAATTTATTTTAACTCTAAGTAATTCATATATAATGTTCATAAAATACACTTTTAAAGATATAGTCCAGCAAGTACTTAACTATAAATCATATAAAATATAATATTTTTACATTAGATCTAAATTTATATAGATATAGTTTAATTGTAATATTAAAACTATCATTATTTTTTTTAATTCGAGGTCTTGGTCTTGGCATTGTAATCGTCTGTTTATATTGTATTTAATCGAAACTATAAAATAGAGTGTATTATTAACATAGCACGTATTGGTGGTCATGCAGGATAGACGTTAAGATCGTTTATCTTGGTTTGATGGGTCGTTTCGACGGTTGTATTGAGAGTGTTTTTGCATAAGTTGTCTCCTGACTGTCAACATCCTTACAATAGATACATTATACACAAGTCGTGGTACGAATTACGAAACTAACAAAGATTAAAGCGGCCAACATATTACTCCACAGCAAATTACATATCCATTAACGTTATTTCAAGGGTAAAAGACTCGACATTACTAACATCTTCCTCTAGACCAGGGGTCAGCAAACCAGTGGGCCACATGAAGCCCGCACGTACACTTTTGGCAGCCCATAAAGGGTTGACCATACGTACATAGCAGATGATCCGTATTATTGTTAAACGTTTTTTATACATTTTTAAATTTGTATTCATAAAATAATAATAATTAATAATAATAATAATTATTATTATTATTATTATTATTATTATTATTAGAGATTTGCAAAGCTTCGAAATCTCGAATATTTTCTAATCCTTGATTCGAAACTTTGAATAACAAGTTAGAATAATATAATCATAAATCTGTATATTCAAGTGAGTTTTACTGCTAAGGTCCTCGCACACCGGCATAGTATCTATCGTACCAGTACGGTATCGTACAAGTATCGTATGTTTTTCTCTTGCCATGCTTTGCTATGGAGCTGCGCATACCGACACCCGTCGTAGCACCCTGGTAGCAGCATAGTATCGTCGACGTACGGTGTGTGGTTTTCTATTCCGCTTTGAAAGCGGACATACACGTACGATACTGTCATGGCGGCCGTTGTCTACCCCCACTACACCCTCTCAAACACTTCCTACTCTCTTCCACTCAGGTCTACACTTTTGGCAAGGCGGTATTGTTGTTTTGTAATCGAGTTATAAGTTGTGAAATGGACAATTTTGAAGGGGAGCTAACTATTGCTGTACAAGAATACAAAGTTATTTATGACATTGGAGATCCGTTTTATTATGACATCAAGTACAAGGACAACGCATGGGCCGAAATTAGCGAACGTATACATCGAACAGGTAGGCATATTTAAGTTTATTACTAAAGTGTGCAGGTATGATATAATTTAATTATTGCTGAACGTCAGTTGAGACCAGAACATATAATTTAAATAAAAACCATTCTCTACTAAGTAGGCCATAGGCTTTTACTAAATAAATAAAATATATTATCCTTTAAATTAATTTTATGACATTGTCTATTGTTTATGCTTCTTAAAAAATTGTTTTTATGTAATATAGTATAAACTACAGTCCATTCATCATGGGAAGAGTGGTATAAGAAGTCTGTTAATTTAGTAAAGTAAGTCTTAAGGAAGTATTATTGGAAATGTTTGATACATATTATTTTGATTATACTATTACTAAGCAAATAGTTATTATTTTAAACATGGGGTATTGGTGAATTTAAAACAATATATGTAGTAAAAAATACTTCTGTTAGCTTACAGTTACAACACTTCTTATGATGAATGTGACCTGGCGGTCTAGGGGTAAGGTGTCAGACTTCTATGCTGGCGGCCGGGGTTCAATCCTCGGTCCCGGCAAATATTTATCTGATTACCAAACCCTTCCTTCACCTCTGACAAGACATCTTGTGAATTTGAGGAATGCCAGGCCTCCACCNTGCTGGCGGCCGGGGTTCAATCCTCGGTCCCGGCACAGATTTATCTGATTACCAAACCCTTCCTTCACCTCTGACAAGACATCTTGTGAATGTGGGGAATGCCAGGCCTCCACCGTGGTTCGGATTCCACGTTAAACTGTAGGTCCTTCATTTCATCTCACAATCACCCTACCATTACACATTAGCGTAAGTGCGTATAACCCGAACGGGTAGTAAGACGCGGTGCTAATAATAATAATATGATGATGATGAATGGACTGTAGTTTAGTTTATTATATATTTATGTTTATTCAAGACATTGCATTCAATTTAAGTAAATAAAGTACCAAATCAATTCTGCAGCTGGCTTGTCAGTAACTTCAATTACTATTTCTATTCCTTCTACACAAACTATCTTTTTTTCTTCAACTTGCCAGCTTCTTATATTATTGCCAAGATTGACTATTGTTGTATTATTGTTTTCCTTTTTGATTAGTTCAATCAGGCTGAAATTTTACAGCTATCTTTCTTAGTGTCTAGTATAGTTTCTGGTTGGAATCCTATAGTTAGAACAACAATAAAATATAAAATCCAATTAACACACGTTTTTTCACACATTTTGTTTAATTTTTGCTTCACCTTTCATCGTGTGTCAGTTCTCATCGGCTGGTGGTTGAGGTATGTTCTGTCGACCTCTGTACATCATCATACACTGCCTTCAGGTGAATTGAATAAATCTTTCAGCTTGTCCCTGACGGAAATAGTTGTTTCACCTGCCCTTATACTCATCCTGGCTAAATTCACAAGACCCAAGACCGGAACATTGGCCTCAAGCTCTACATGTTGCTGTAACCCAAGCTCTAAAGTTAGAGGGGTTCAAATACATATATATAAAAAAATAATCTAACGTTATAAAAAAGGTGAGAATCAACTGATAGAAGTGCGCAGTGTGAATAACTTTTTTTTTAATAATGGTACACAACATGTCCCCAACGCACGCAACTCACTCCTAGAAGCGGGAAAAATACGGTCCACCTTTACTGAACAATTAATATTATACGAAGAGGCCGAAGGCTAAGTAAAAAGGGGATTGGATATTAAACATTTATAAACCTAGGGATAACATGGCGTAACTACAATAGTAAAATATTTCAAGTATTAAGAGCAATTTGGTTTAATTTCTGCCACATTTTATTAAAGAACATGCATATATTTTGAAGAATCTTAAATGGTTCCTCATAGATACAATAGCGGTAAATGACCTTGACTAAACGCAACAATAACTATCGATATTATCCAAAAGCCAAATAATTCATAAACATTTACTCTTTTCCTTTTTTTTATTAGCTACCATGGAAAATATTTAGTATCAATGCATAGCATTATTAAATTTGAGTATGGCAATATCTATTATTATAGATGATTTCTCCTATATAACACATTTCTGTACTAGTTGCTAAAATACAACATATTGGTTAAAAGGTTTAAAGTTCATTGTCTCTACATAAGTAACAAGTATACGCATAACGTCACTAAATTTTGAATGTACAGGTATAGTCTAATTACTGAACCCTCCTTAGTAAATCTTTACTTAGCTAATCATGAGAAACAACTCACAGGTACGATAACTAAAGTTAATTTTATATTTATCACTGACAAGTGTAACGCATAACTTTACTAACATTGACAATTCGACTTAATGGTCTTAAAGAACTTCCCCACATAAGTATTTACTAATCTCATATTGCAACACAATTCTCAAATGAGATAAATAAAGTTAATTTGATATGTATAACTGTCAAGCGTACGCATAACTTTACTAACATTTGAAATTCGACATAATGTTCTTAAAGAACTTTTCCACATAAATATTTACTAAGCTCATATCGCAACACAACTCACAAGTGAGATAAATAAAGTTAATTTGATATGTATAATTGTCAAGCGTAACTCATAGCTTTACTAACATTCGAAAAATTCTGAACTAATGTTATAAACGAACTTTCCCACATTCATATTTACTAAACTCATAATGCCACACAACTCACAAGTGAGATAAATAAAGTTAACTTGATATGTTCTGCAACAGAACGAAGNTTCGCCGTTCGGCTGTTGCCCGACTCAGAACTTCTGACTTGACAGTTACGCCAAGCCAGGATGTCTGCAAAAGGGCTGATTTGTTGTTTGAGTACCGAGTCATTGTCATGACTCTTAACCTCGCGAATGAACTTATAAACCTGATGAAATGGAACAGATGAAATGAGCCTGCAGGATACTACAGGTGTGTGATTTTTTGTAGCCCGACTCAGGACTGTACTGACTTGACCGTAATGCCAAACCAGGTCTACCTGCGAAAGGCCTAAGATTAGTTTCTTACTTGACGGACGGTCTTTTATATGGTGCACACTCGTCGAACAATAGAGACGGGATCACAAAAAGGGTGGGGATCACTGAGATAAACAGACAAGAAGGGGAAATGCGCGTGGCACTAGAAATGTCTATTTTGATCTGGCCAAGTCTGGCAGTTACTATCCTTTTCTAGTATGTTCTCGTTGTTGTTGTTGGGTGGTATTGAGCAGGGTGGTGGTTTCTAGTGGTGAGATGCGGCTCTAGGCTCGGCGCTAGCAGTTGTTCGCGTGTTGTTCATGTGGCCAGAGGTGTCATTATTCGAGGCGCCTAGACTGGTCGGTGAGATTGGGTAAGTGTATTATGATTGAATTGTCCATTTTGTTTAACTTGAAGCATACTTGCTACATTGCCATAGATTTTCATCATCCCCACGCAGGAAATTATGCAAACATGTTGTTGCTAACACAACATAGTCTAAGTGCTCAGGTGACATCTGCAACCTCCTCTGGTATATTCTAAATTTCTTTGACAAAATACCAAATGCGTTTTCACTTACTCACCTAAACCTTGAATGTCGGTAGTTGTATATCTTCTTAGCTTCGTTATTTGGTATCTGAAGTCCAGGGTAAGGTCGCATCAACCCAGGTCATGGATGTTGATTTCAGCCTGGGTGACATCAAGCTTATGTAATAGTTTGTATACAGGAACCCGTGTATGTTGATTACGGACTGGGTGACATCCAGTTTATGTGATGGTTTGTTTACAGGAACCCGTGTGTGTTGATTACAACCTGGGTGACATCAAGCTTATGTGATGGTTTGTTTACAGGAACCCAGGTCATGGATATTGATTACAACCTGGGTGGCATCAAGTTTATGTGATGGTTTGTTTACAGGAACCCGTGTGTGTTGATTACAACCTGGGTGACATCAAGATTATGTGATGGTTTGTTTACAGGAACCCAGGTCATGGATATTGATTACAACCTGGGTGACATCAAGTTTATGTAATAGTTTGTTTAGAGGAACCCGTGTATGTTGATTACAACCTGGGTGACATCAAGATTATGTGATGGTTTGCTTACAGGAACCAAGATTATGGTTGGATTATGGTTGTTGAGTAAAAACTGGGTGACATCAAGTTTATATGATGGTTTGTTTATAGGAACCCAGGCAATGAACTTTGATTACAATCGGGGGGACATTAGCTCCAAGAACATAGACTTCAGCAATCCCATGTATGATGCAGTGGGCACTTTATAGGTGAGGCCCACAGGGGAAAGTGAAGGAGGGGGTATATATGAAGTGCTTGCACTGACATCACTAAATCTAAGCTGGGTAGAGAGGGGGAGGTAATTCCGGAACCAGCATCAGATTTTCTGGCTCCATCCAGCATAATCCAGCGGTCTTCTCCGCAGATTAAATAAAGCGTCGGGAGTTGGACCCTACCAGCACAGACACGGGCAAGGATACTCAGAAGCTTGTGAAGGAGAATCTTTACTATCCCCCACCACTTTAAGATAGAGTAACGAACGGGAACAAAATCGGACATAATTTCATGCTTAGAAAAATATACTGATATTCCCTGTGAGACCAACTTCTCAGTTACTGCAACTTGTCTAGTTTTAGATCGAAGTGTAATAATTCATTTCATAAAGCCCTATAATGTGTAAACTTTTCAAGAGTACATCACCCTCCAATTTCCCCCATTTATAGAGGATTCTCTCTCTTAACTTGGAAAGGTATTTGACCATTACATAGAAGGGTCATTGAAGAAAGAAGAAAGATTTAAATAAGGTAGTGGAACCCGCATTTGTGTGGAAGGCTCAGCAAAGTTACCAAAAACTATGACGCTTTTTTTCAAAACTAAGAAAATAAAGCCAAGCTATTATGTTTTCTTACTTCTGAGTTCTGAATTCCAATTCTTGCATACTCCTTAAATAAAAAGAATAATACTAGCAAAAGATGGTCATGTGGTGAATTTTCCTTGTACCATAGATGTATCTGGGATAAATTCATGTATGCATGAAGAAGCTGACACTAGAATACTGTTACACACTAAACATGCTAATGAAAATGGGCATCCCTCCTTAGTCATACTAACTGTTGACTCAGACGTAGTAATCATAGCACTTCATGCTTATTGAAACTTGAAGCTATCAAGCATGTGGATTGAGCTTGGAGTTGGCGAATCCCATAGGTTTTACCGATCCATGATTATGCCCAAAAATATGGGAAAATAAATTGTGATGGTATCATTTTTTGGCAGGCATTTACTGGCTGAGATACAGTATCTGCTTTTGCAGGACGTGGTAAGAAGACATGCTGAGAGACTTGGCAGAATTATCGTGCTGTCTCTGAAACATATTGCAAGCTCTCTCACTGCCCATTAGATATTTCTGATGATGATTTCATCCATCTTCAGAAGTTTACTGGTAGGCTGTATGGTAAAGACAGCACATTTTATTTCATCAATGAGTGTAACAAAGTGATGGCCAGCAAGAAGAACCACCCTATATGTTGCACCCTCTCTGAGTCCTAATACTACCCGGCCATAAAAAGTAATAATAGGGAGAGGATGAACTTAACATACATGATGAATGGAAATTATAAAAAATATAGATTCAACAAAATGAGCAGTTTATTCATTTAAATGACAATAGCGCAGATAACAATAAATGGTCTCATTATATCATTATGAGTACAGTTGGAAATTATGCTCGAAGCAAACAACTTTATATCATTAAAGTTGCGCAAGTGTTTTAACAAAAGGAAACATGAAATCCATCATAATATTGATAGACCAGTCTATATGAGACAATACCACAGCGTATATATTTAAATGCGATACAAAATTATAAGGGCCTAATGGGCACCTTGATATGGTTCCAAAGGTTTCGTAATTCACAGAAAACGATATCATAAATATAAAGTAATTTAAATTTGACGACCACAAAACAGTGTTTACAAAACGTGAGGGTTTGACTACCAGACCTAAGCCAAACTCCCACGGGACTACCCGATCTGACTGAGAATATGGGACACACAGTTCCATCAATTAACAAAACTTTAGCTGTTCAAACAGAACTTACGTTACAAAAGATTAAAGTCATCCTAATTCAAATTCCAATAAAAAGTTACTTCACGTTACGTTAATTCAAACCATAATTTTAAATCTGAAAAGTTACTTAAAAAAAAAAACGGGAATACTCTACAATTCCAAACAATTAAATATTAACATGTCAACTTCTAATCAGCACGTAACTGAGGATATTTACGAGAATAAATACATAAGCACAAGTCCAGCGCCCGAGCGGCGACCTTTTAAAGATAGAGTATTTAAATTAAATTGACGATTAAAATACGTTAGATTTTGAAACTGAATATTGTATGCAAAAGGTTTATAGTTGATAAAGAAGTTAGAGTTCATAACTCCACTCGTCTAAGCGATGATTTTGATACATTTTACAAGTATTTCTCCAGCCATTGTCCTGGTCCATGACAATGGTCTGTCGTCAATCGTTGATCGTAGAATAGTCAAGTATGGCAAGCTTGCACAGCCATTATATAGCAATTTCGTTGTTCTGGAAGGGAAGTGGGAGTACACAAAATACACGCATGATGACGTCAACGATGCCTTGAAACAGTCACGTAGACCATTGTTGATTCCACTCGCTCCATCGGAATATCCGTGAATATCTCCAATCACCCGATGTTTTGAAGGAGGTTCCTCTAGCATCCGTCAGAGGTCGGAAACATAATTGTCGTCTAGTTGAAGTTGATAGTTCTTGGCTCATTTCACGCTAGTACAGTCGGAGAGCCGGGACGCTTGTTGACCCACTGGATCTCCCTCGACCCACTCGCCAGTATAGGATTCCAGGTGCCGGTCAGCCTTGCAGGATTCTATTGTGAGCAGATTAGTATTGTAAGTACATGAACAAATTAATATTTAGAATTGGATCAAGTAATGAAATATATTGTGCCGCCTCGTTTTTATTATGTCTTCTTAGCCTACAAGAACTACAACAGAGAAACATACTATTGTAGGGATCCTAATGGAGTTTAACTTATTGGAGCGGGTAGTATGCTTTGATGCGATACATCTATTTACGTTAGTATTGGGCGGGTCCAGTTGTAACATTATACCACGTAAGTGTACCAACAATTGAAGTTGCTCTCTTAGAGTACTCTACGTGAGCTGTTTTGCAGGCAGGTTATATATGGTCTCAATGGTGTAAACTGTATCCTGATGTATCGGATCCTGCTAAGTGAGGATGTCATAGGAAAGATTCAAGCTATGAACCATTGTGGTCAGTTCTGCCTAATCTTTCAAAACACTGCAAACAACTTGTAATGTGTGTATGTAAAACTTTATGCACTTATTCTTTCAAATGCTAACGAATCTCTCTCCCATGTACTAGTATTTTTAAATTGTGAATAGCTGTGATACCATGATGAAAACTTTATTTGACTCAACTTGTTATAACTTGTATAGTACTGGTATATAAAAGCTGCTGACTATTTGAATAATTCACAAATTATTACTCCCGTTGTTTGTTAATTGATAATTTTGAAAATTTAGTAAGAAAATGAAAATAAGGTTAAATATTAGAATACCCTATATAACTTTATTAAAATACTTATAAAATTCAAAGTACCTTAGCAATAAAATCGTGACTTCCCACAAAAGAACATCAAAACTGTTCACAGCTGCCATTGTGGTCATTTCCGTAATTGGGTGTTGTACAATGGTTTCCGAGTTCAAAAATAAGGTATTTTATAATCAGATTATATAAAATATAAAAAAATATGATAAGCAACAACATGTGAGTTTACTTAAATATAATACTACAGCCTATATAGGACACCGTTTTGAATATTCTTATAAACAAATATATTTAACTGTGTAATAACTCGCTCACACTTTAATAGTAATGTCATATCTGAAATCCTTGACATGTAGAACATGGATAAGGATATTATGGATGCCTAATAATAATATATCCACAATAATTTGCTTGAAGATGCAGACATTTTGTTTTGTGACGTCATACGGGCAAAATATCGTTGTGTCTCTCACTCCTAGGGATCATAACGTAATTCTTTATTCCATATCAGTCTTGTGCAGGCTTCACATCAGGGTGAAAAAATAAAAGTCTCCTTGCAGCCCAGTTCACTGTAAGAACTGTTTCCGGTTTGATCATGTACGGAAGAATAGCCACGCTGGTCCGAATTGTGGTTTCTGTGGTAATGATCATGAGAGAGGTGAGTGTCTGGAAAAAAGACTATCTCCTCCAAAGTGCCTGCACTGCTTGGGTGCCCACTACTTGTATTAGCTGGGATGTACTGCGTACATGTCCTTTCGGGTGGTAAGGACTACACGGACCTCCAAGGTGCGAGGAGGAAGAATGTATGGTTCAAGTGAAGGCCAGAAGCGCCCGGTAAACGTTGCAGTACAGAAGGTGACCGTGACTCCAGCTCCAACACTTAAAACGTTGGTGAAATATTTCGCCAGGTCACTGTCAGGGAGACCAACTCCTCTCCCCTGGGCTGAGGAACCTGCCAAAGCCACCGTTCTAGAACCAGCCACGCCTGATTACACCATTTCGGTTGAGGACCCGTCCAAGACCCCTCCCCTCCCTTTCCCAACACCCGTTTCTCGCTTCACCCACTCCTCCATTCCCACCCCCTCTCACCACTCCAACCCATTCTTAACATTCCCCAATCTTTCCCTTTCCACATCTTCCTCCACCATATTATTCCTACCACTCCCTCATTCATCCCACCTACACCAGAGAGGAGGTGACTCCAAAACTTAAATTGCATTGAGCTACTCAAGGGTATACTGGGACTGGACCCGTGGAACTTTTCATTGAGTATCTTAAGGAAGGTCCAGGAATCCCAAAGGAGTAACCATGATCACCTGGTCATGGGGAATATTATCCTCTACCTGGTTTGTCATGGCATACACCCGAATATAGAACCACCAGTGCTGAAGGAGCTCACGGTTGAACTCTTGGACGTCAACGGAGTCACGAAGAAGAATCTTGAGCTTGAAAGTTTCCTGGCAAAGTATCATGTTGATGTAATGCTGTTGGGAGAAACCCACTTGTGCTCGGCAATGAGATTCTCGTTGGAAGAGTTCATCTGTCATTGGAGTGACCGATCGGGGGATGTGGGTGGGTATAACGGCCATCCTAGTCCAAAGGGACCTCAACCATCATGCCATTTCTCTTTCTCCTCTCCAACACAAGGAAGTATCGGCTATCCAACTGGTAACCTCTACAAGCCCAGTGCGTCTCATTTCCATTTACTTCCCTCCCTAACGTCGGTTCCACTCGGCTACCAGGGCTTACAGGGAGGCGCTTCTACGAGGTACCTCACTTGTTTTGATCGGTGGTGACTTCAACGCTAAGCACTATTCGTGGGGCTCTAGGATTATGTGCACTTGTGGCGGATAGCTCCACGACGTCATGTATCTACACGACTTAGTGGCCTATGACCCTCCCGCCCCAACCACTTCCCTCACAATCCCCTTGGTTTCCCGGGAGCCCTCGACTTTGGTGTCACCATAGGGATCAGACGTTGATTAGGGCTGATGTCTCTAGACAAGCTAGACTTGGATCACAATCCCGTTCTAGTGATTCTGGAACACGCAGTGTACTCTATAGCCCTCCGCCCTCCACCCTCCACCAAAAACTTAACCTTTTGCTCACTGACTCAGGAAGGTTCACAAATGTGTTGAGAGAGAGGTTGGGACCCACCCCTACCTTTCGAACAGCAGCATAAGTCGATCATCGTGGAGTGGAGTTTATAACTTCTGCTATCAAGGAAGTGCTCGAAAATTAGACGCCAAGGCACTGTTCTAAGAGGGCGTTACAGGCTTATTTGCCCGATTATACCCTCAACCACGTCTGTAAAAATAAATGGCTGAGGAAGGCTTGACAAATCTTGAGAGACCCGGTAGACAAGGCTAACTGGAACCACTAAGTCCATGCGGCTCTCAAGATGGTCCGGGAATAATAGAACAGTATCTTTGAGGACAAGATTGAGAGCCCATTTATACAGGGCGGGTCCCTGTGGCATATAACGATAAACTTTATGCGGATCACCGGACCAAGTTCACCTATTCTAGGACGGAATAGAGTGGCCAAATCCAACAATGAGAAGGCCGATTCTCTCAATGAGCACTTAGAGAAGCAATTCGTACCAAACTACAACCCGTCAGACCCAGTGCACATTGACCACGGGGCTCAAATCATTGGTGTGGTCTCGTGCAGACCCTTGGATAAACCTTAGCCCACATTTCACAGGAATTAGCCACTCTAAGATTAAACAAGGCCCCCGAAACTGATTGGTATCAATAATGCGATCCTCAGAAAGCTTCCCTTGGAGGTGATTAACTTATATTCAACGCCATCCTGATCCTGCGTCAAATCCCTGAATTCTGGAAGCACGACAAATTCTTCTGCTTTCATAAACTGATTAAGGACCCAGCCCTAACTTAGTCTTGCTGACCGATAAACTTGCTCGACTGTTCGGGAATGTTTTTCGAGATACTTCTAATAATGAGACTGACCCAACATGTCACTGAAGCGGACATTTTAGTGGATTAGCAGGTGTGCTTTCAGGCCAGGCACGCCATGTCTCACCTACTCATCCGACTCGTGGAGAAGGTCACAAAGAACATCAACAGGCAGACTGGTGCTGTCTTTCTTCACGCGGCAAAGGCCTTAAACTGTGTTTGGCACGAAGGTATCCTTATCAAACTCCTTTCCTTGAATCTACCGTTCTCCCTAGTTAATTGTTTACCATCTTATTTGTACCACCTCACCTTCTACACCATCTTTGGGAATACCACTTCCCAAATCAGAAGCATCCTGACTTAAGGGCCGCAGTGTTCCCCTGTAGGCCTGGTGCTCTTCGGTCTGTATGTGAACGTTGTTCCTAAATCCCCGACACCAAGCTGTCACTGTATGTGGACGACATGACTCTAGTAGTGGAGTCGTGGTGAGGGCAGCTGGTGTAGAGGTGACTCCAGACGCACCTGACGCAGTTGTAGGGGTGGCTGACCATCTGGAGAACAGGTACTAACGCGGAGAAGAGCACAGCAGTACTCTTTACATGGAAGATATATTATACAGGCCAACTCCACTCAGGCTCTTCTGAGAGCAGAACAAATGGGCGAACAGTGCTAAGCACCTGGGACTTACGCTGGACACCAAGCCTACCTGGTGATTAAATTGTAACGAGAGACTAAAAAAGGAGAAGCAAAATTTGGAAACCCTAGGCCCACTGCTTAACAGGCGTAGCACCATGTCCACAAGGAACGGTCTGACACAGTACAAGTAGATTCTCAGGCCGACCCCCAACTATGCACGTCCCACTTGGGGTCCCCTGGCAAAAACACATATGAGAAGGATGCAGGCATTCCAGAGCACGTGTCTGAAGATCGTTGTGGACGCACCTTGGTATGTTCGCAATGTGACTGCACCGGTATATGTAAATGACTAACATCAAGGAATACATACGAAAGCTTCCGCAGTCCTTATATGACAGGGTTCCCGTTGCCACCAATCCTCTCATCCAGGGGTTTGGTTACTACGTCATCGACACTGGAGGGTGCCACCGACGTCACAAAACCTTGCTTGGATAAGCGGTCAATGGGAGGCTCTCACCAAGCCCCCCATTGAGTAGTTCACCCGCACAAAGCACTAAAAACCCATATTATATTTGGCAATATAAATTTTTCTTCCATTAATAATAATAATAATAATAATAATAATAATATGTATTTTCTGTGTTTCATAACTTTCTAGAAATGCACAACCTGTTAGTTATAATTTCCCGAAAGCCACACGATGTGACCAATTAGTCGGTACGTTTTGGAATTTGCTCTCGTATTCCCCTTCAAGGAATATTAGAGCATGCGATTACGACAAACGACTTGCGACTTCATTGTGATGATCATGTATACATTCACGTTTATATAACACATTCATGGAAGAAGGACGTGCTCCACTGTCAGGAAGAAGATAGTGATTTGTCAGACCACCGAGGGACAGACTACAAATATCCGACAAGATGACGAAGACCGAATATCACAATAATATCAGTACCCTCTACACAACAAGACTGGGAATGGATTAGGTGGGGGTTCTCTATAGCGCTGAGTCTAACGCGGCAAACCAGCTATAGAGAGCCATAAAAAGCCAACGGCTGTGAAACAATACCTCACAGTCTGTGTCCGTCCTGGGAACACTCATTACAAAATACCCCAATACGTCAAAAACAAAAAAACACACACTGCACAGAGGGGGACACCAAAGCCTCTCCACATTTAAGCGCCACTAATTTGCCCCTTTCAGAGCTGAGTGAAATGGCAGCTTCCAACCTTTCCATAAAGCGAACAAGGAATGAATGCTCAGACACGTCCTACTCATCAACAGAGGTCTCCAACGTGGAGGCTGACACTGATGGGCAAGGAACGCTCACAAAGCCTGACAAACTTGTCAGGAAAAGAAATTTAAGATCTCACAAACAAGCACCAAAAAAAGATAACCACAAGTAAGTTCTAAGTCCTGATAAGGGTCTAGAGATAACACACCACAACAGACAAACAATTATAGTAGACTACAACACTCGACCAACAATAAGCCACTACCGATGCACAAAAACAAGATTCCCACCCACAGTAACACTAGGAACTGAAAACTACAGTCATATCTCTAAAATGGCAGAATAGATGGGAAATGACATAAAAATTCCATAGATCACAAACAGACTAAAGATACATAATATCAACAAACAAGACTATGACTTGATGCAACACATGCTCAAGGACTTAAAATAAGAGGGGGCCAGGATACCCAGTCACAGATGTCAGACAGTTTACAAGAAAAACACAAGCAGACAACTCCAAACAAACAGCCGCACGACTGCCAACATTCCAAGCACCATTACGAAAAACACTGAGATTTCCAACATTTACAAAATTCACTATATTAACCGCACTAGTGTAAGAATAGATCCATACATCCCACCCCTAAACACCATATCGCAGTTCTCAAGTGACAGAAATACGACCACACTAAGAACAGTTGCCAAAATATTAGTGATGGGTCACTCGTGAGCGAGTCATTCAAATTGAACGACTCTTGAACGAGAGCTGTGAACGAATGACTCTCGCTTCGCGAGCGAGTCATTCACGCCACCATTACTCACGACTTTTTCGCTCTCGTACATCCGCTCTGGCAAGAGTCAGGAGTGTTTGTCATTCACGACTCTTCTGTCGTTCTTCGTTCGCTACTAAGAAAAAATCAACTATAAATGCTTACTATCGTTACTAGATAGCAGCACTGCCTACAATATTAAACTAACAATTTTTCTTAACATCACTTAGACATAATTCTGTGAATTAGACACTAAAGGTTATATGCTAAGGTTAATTATTATAAGTAATATGAGTAAGTAATAGAATTAAAGAATCAAACGCAATAGGATTCGGATAAATTACATATAAAACTTAATTCGTTCATAAGTTGAAAGGAAAGAGACAGATTTGCACGCTCGGAACGGGAATTGTGAGAACTAGTTAGCGCTCGCTCATCAAGTTTTGGATGGGGAAGGGGTGAAGGGATTGGGAGCGAGCCAGCAATGCGGTGAACGATATGACTCATATGAACGACTCTCCATGAACGACTCTTTTGAGTGAGCGAGCTTATGTGAGCTAGCTCGCGTCAACGAGCTGGTTCGACCCATCACTACAAAATATTCCTAGGTGCGTCAAGTGCATGAACCAACACGATACAAAGGACTTCCTGAAAAAAGACAACACCAGCTGAGTGAATAAACTGTAGAGGAAGCCACACGACAAACTACAATAAGTATCCAATCTACGTGGAATTACTCAAAAAGAGAAAAACTACGCTAGAAAACAGCCATGCCACAAAACAGGCCATACAAACCAGGTGACCCCTTCCCAGACTACAGATATAAACGTTCCACCGCTGAAACAAAGGCCCACCCAACCAATCCAGAGGAGCCTCGTGTTCTTCCACCCCTGACACAGGTGGCCATTATCCACCAGAGCTACACGTTAGCAGTACAAGGACAGTAGGGCCGCCCATAACAAGCCCAACAAGAGCAGAATTCAACAGTATCTGACATAAAGGAGACAATTAGTCTTCTAAATGATCTCAGCATTCTACGACTTATCACACATTTCAAGACATATCCTTCCAAACTAAGGCAATGTAAAGAGGTGACCGAAAAATGTTTTTTATGATAGAGTTAGCGATGGAGTATTTGCTAGCACAAGATGATTAACAGACCTAAGACTTGGACTAAAAACATACTATGTGTTTTTAATACAGAACACCAATGGGATCCTCACGAAAGAAAAAGCACTAAAGTAACTTTTCAAAATTTATAACTTAGATTTAAACTTAATAAACAAAACTCACCTAAACACAAATATAAATATATATACTTTTTCGGTCATGACGTATACATAAACGACTAACCGGTTGGAAGGGGAGGGGGAACTGCAGTGTTCATCAAATATAATATACAACATTATCAACAGAACCTAGAGGCATCAGCAGTTAAAGTAAAAACAAAAGGCGGGAGTATCTTATTCGCAGCCATATATAAGCTACCTACAAAAACGCTTTTCACCAACTAGACACAATAATAGACTTCGACAAAATATGATTAGCTGGGAACTTAAACAGTAAACTTTCAAACTGGAACATCCTATTGACTTAGAGAGACGGAAGGACACTTAATGATCACGTGGACAGTAATGACACACAGTAGTAGGGCCTGGTGAAACCACATTTCAACCCACAAAGCCTTACATCATAGACGTGGTCTTGACCAACATAGGGGTGACCTCGGAGGAGCTAACTATTCTTAAAGAACTGGACTCTGACTACAACCTTATGTTGTGCGAGATAACAATAATCACGGGCATAGAAATAAAAAGGTTCAAACAATTTAAATCAACAAGTGACTGGGAGGGATTTAAAAACACACTTTATAGATAATAATTATTATTAGCACCACGTCTTACTACCCGTTCGGGTTGTACGCACTTACGCTCATGTGTAGTGGTAGGGTGATTGTGAGATTAAATGGAGGACCTACAGTTTAACGTGGAATCCGAACCACGGTGGAGGCCTGGCATTCCTCACATTCACAAGATGTCTTGTCAGAGGTGAAGGAAGGGTTTGGTAATCAGATAAATCTTTGCCGGGACCGAGGATTGAACTCCGGCCGCCAGCATAGAAGTCTGACACCTTACCTCTAGACCGCCAGGTCACCCTTTATAAATAAGAATATACTACATGAACATATAAACATAACAAACCCTTAAGAAGCGGACGCAACACTAAAACGGTTTACAAACACAGCTCACGCACTAGGCCTACGGAAACAACACAGCCACAGAGCCAGTAAAACACGACTTGCGGCTCCAGCATCTGGACCTCGACTTTTTGATCGCTCAGAAACGAGAGGCTAGGTGATACTGGTCGACGTACAGAGCACCACAACAACACAGAACAGCTTACAACCGACTCAAAGCACAAGAACGGCTAAAGTTAAAAACAATTAAAAGAAATAATTGGAACATCTACGTCACAGACGCAGACCTAAACTGCAGCAAAATTTGGAAAATAGCAAAACCGTTAAAGACAATAAATAATAAAGAACATAATAAAGAACCTACCAAAAACCAAATCATCAGGCAGTGTCTAACTGAAAAACGAAACTATTAAGAAACTACCACCAAAAGCGACACTAACGCTACTGATAATATTCAACACAATACTTTCATTGTGCCATTTCCGTGACGTATGGAAACTGGCGAGTGTAATAACACTCCCCATACCGGAATGGACCCAATGTTTCTTCAAAACAAAAGGCCACATTAGTCTCCTTATACCACTCCTAATCTCCTTACCACCAATTTTTTTTTTTAATTAATGCTTAAGAAGGTAAATCACTTTAGTGAGAGACAAGGTAGCATTCTTAATCTTCATTTCGGTTTTAGGGGAAAACACTCCACTATTTATCCAGTACTAAATCTAATCAAAGAAGCAACTGAAGCTTTTGGATATAAAAGAAATAATAATAGAAGTATTCCTAGATGTTGAAAAAGCTTTCGATAAAGTATGGCATATAGAACTAATTTAAAAAATTATTCAAACTTAACTATCTTCAATGGATTATACATATTATCATCAGTTTCCTTGCACAGAAAAAATTACAGTTAGTTATGGATGGCTCCAAATCCAACACACATGACNGATCTACACTCTCTCCACATTAATATGACATACACATTTCTGACATCTCGATCCAAGCACAAACTAAAGATAGACATTTCGAAGATGACACCATACGTTATATCACCAACAAAACATTAACTATGCCAACCTGGCAATGCAGAAATATTTAGTTAATTTACAAAACCGGCTCACAAACTGGCGGATTAAGGTCAATGCCGCCAAATCTGCAGCCCGAACCATAAGTCTTATAAAAAAACATCTACCAGCATCACTCACTCTATTTGACATTGAAATACCCGGGTAAAACAAACTAAATATTTAGTCGTCACAATAAACTTAAAACTGACTTGAAGGAGACGAAATGAAGAAATAAACCAGGGAGCAACCGTAAGGTTCGTAAAATTATACCCACTATTAAAGGCCAGGGAAGTAACTGCTCACAAAAAGAAAATCTTAAACAAAACAATGATCCAACTCTGGCCGACTAGAACCACAGACTTACACACAATTACCAACTGTAGGTAACTTCAGGAAATTTACAAAGACCACAACAAAATACTCTACGAGCAAAATAGTCAAGGACTTAGGACGCTACGACCCTACATAACACAGACACTAGCACGACCTAGACTGGTTCAGTTGCAACTATTGTAGGAGTATTAATAAAACCTATAATTATAATCTATAAAATAATATAATAATCATATAAAAATTATAAATTAAAAACAAACAAAAATATAGAATCTAATAAATCCCTAGTTGATAGTCTCAGATAAAAAAATACACTGGGTCTGGATTCCTAGATAAAATATTCTTTTACAATTAGACATAAACAAATGAGTAGCCTAGCCAGTAGGAGAGCGGAGCAGTCTGACGACCTCTTCCTTACCTTACCACATCCAAACTCTTATCCCCCACCCAACCCATCATTCAAAACTCATTCATCTCAGTGCAACATTTGTCCACACTGACAACCCCGGATAGGCACGATATTGTTCTTCACCCCAAGATTAAGTTTCTTGCTGAAGCTGCTAATACGGAGTGAAAGGACTGGCCCATTAAGCCCATCCCACATTCTTCCAAACCATATTCACATCCTAAATCCTAACCTAACGATGAAACCCAGGCATTTCTTGCACCACCACCCACAAAACACAATCAAACCCAAACTTATATCTTCCTCACCTTAGTAAAAGAAAATCCTAATATTACCCGAGACCTTTTCATGATCATTCATAATTACCAGAGCCCTGCTTTTATGGTGAATAAAAAAGCCCAATTTCGTTTTTAAGTTTCCCAAAAGCGGTGAATTACAAAAATCCTATTTTTGCGACGAAATTATCGAATTAAGACAAAAGCGATAAAAAAACACTAGTCCGCAAAAAAATGTGCTGTCAACTTATTAAAAAAGTAAGATTTAGCAGCAGCTGGTCCGGGAAAAGTATGTACAAGTCACAAAGACAAAATATTACACAAAAATCATCTTATTACTTCACAAAAATTGTGACTATATTTTAAAATCTCAATTTAGGCTAGAAAAATACAAAATAACTACTCAACATCACCAAACTGCAACATGCAGCTGGTAACAATGTTATCCACTTTCATTGTGGTTCTGCGGTCTGTTACTACTAAACTATACCTAGAAAAATATCGTTCTGAATCTCCATTTGAAATCGGCAGCCACAACGCTTGCAAACACTTTGTTGCGAAGTCACAGAACATACTATCTGTCTTCAGCCCTAGCAGCACATTCTCAATTTTTAAACTTTCGATGCCATCACTCTCTTGCATCAAAACTCTCTTCCATCAAAACTTTCAGTTTTTATTTTTCAATATCCCAAAATATTAGCGTGAATGCCGAAAATCGCGACTAAATCGCGATTATCGCGGACATCATTTAAAATCGCGAATATCGCGCTAAAACGCCGATTTCGCGAATTATCGCGACAATTCTGAGCATATATTTGCAATCAGGGTAACCTGAAATGTGAACATCTGAAAGAAAAAATGACATATCTAACATTCGCGAATTATCACGAACTCCACAAACGCAGGGCTCTGATAATTACGATTCCACCTCACAGGGTATAATAATATATACTCACATAGCTTTAAGGTAACATCATTCATTGGTTCCACATCAGGTAAAATTATATTCATATCACGAAGATAGGGGTTAAGACAGTGACTTGTGGTTCAAACATAAAATCAGCCCCGTGTTCTTTTACAGGCCAGGCGACTCAATGGCCCTGGTAGGTACGGAATGGGAAACAGACAAACGGCAAAAATTTGAACACTCGCTTGCCGCCATCAACTGATGACGTGATACTTCTTGGATTCTGCATGCAGGATATATTTCTCTGCCACGATGTCACAATTTTTATCTTGGGATTTTCAAGCCGATTTTCTTATTATCATTCACCTCAGACCTATTAATCTCCCTTTTTATTTTGCTAACTCTTTATTTATTTATATCTGATAAATGGTCAAAATAACTTGTTAATTTTTTTTAGAAGTTATTTAGCTACAATTTCTTTGTCACACGTTCATTTCTATAATTTGAGGACGGTCCTCAAAAGGGCTGACTGCTACCTTTATGTTTTGAATCTTTTGCTCAAGGCTTCTCCCCTTAAGAAAGGTTGGCTCTTCTTGTCAACCTTAGATCATTGTGTGGTTAAGTTGGACTTCATCCCATTCTCCTATTTGTTGGTTGGACAAGTTTAGGATGGCCTTCAAAAGGGGTTACTCTGACCGTCTTGTTTGGAGTAAACCTTCTCGCTGTTTATTAATTTAATCAGGAGATTATCTCCCGGGTCCGAAGCTTTGATACCTTATATGATTATTAGTATATCCGTGCACTTTAACATTAATATATTTCATTGTTCTCTAGTCTTGGGTTTTCACCTAGATGTGCATGTTGTGGGGCTGTATGCTCATTAGGAAATTAGTCTTGCCTGTAGTAAAACCTTTCATTGTTTAAACCACTACTGAGTTTATTTTTGTTGTTAAATAAATTCGTATAGCTATGTTTATTTGGTCAGTTCTCTCATTTATGTATACCAGTTTGTGGCTAGGTATTAAGCGATGCTAGCACTACCAGTTATCAAAGAATACCTAAAATTAAAAGTTTAAAAACTTGTTACAAGAACTAAGAGGCCCAACACTTTTTAAACAAATAGAGATGAACGTCCTGGGTTGATAGAAAAAATTGTCAGGTAAATAAATACACTTCCCAAAAAGCGGAGTGATCTCTGAATTAATAAAATTTCAAAATAGCAACCCGGGAAACGGAATAGCTCGAAATCTGTACAATTAATATAGAACACTAACTGTCAGTGTGGTTGAAAGATTGAAATTTGTCACGTGCGTAAAAGAACCTTAACAGTTTACTAAATAAGTCCTAAAATTTAAAATTTAAATGGATGAACATAAAGGGGTTAAGGAAGAGATAGTGGCTTGAAATATCTGCAAAATTATTAGAGATCACCCAATTTTAAATATATGTATGGATCGGCATTCATTTAAATGGTGTTATCATGAAACTTACAACGAGATTTTGGATATCATGAGCCATCATGTCAATTAGATGGCTATTAGCTACAATGTACAGAATGTGATATTGTTTGACATGTTCAGTATCAGAGATATTCAAGAAGGGCCAACAGTCACCGTCAGTGAACTAAGAGTTTGAACAGTTCTCACGATGACCTAGCTTAAATGTCCCATCTATAACACTTGAGAGAGATCACATTGTACTGACTATATCTCGACTCCAAAACTACAAGATTTTGAGTACTTAGGAGGCTCTTCATCCCGTGCAGTACTTCAATCTACACCCGGGATATTATCCCAGCAAGTCCATCAGTCAGGCAATGGAAGGTCGCAAAGCACTATAGAACAAATTCCTTACTTTGAATTTCCTGTCCTCCCTCTCCTAATAGGGACACAACTTGGGGTATTTATGTCCTCAAATAGTCTTTCTCTCTCTCTTAATTTGTCTTTATTACCCTGAGTTTGTTTGTAAGTTTGCACAATACAAGATTACAATAATAAATTATTGTTTTCAATTGATATTGTAGATGTAGTAATTGCTGACAATGGCTTGTTATTTTCGTCATACTGGTACAATTTTAAGCAAGACAAAATGCTGCCAAGCACTGAAAGCATTTTTGATTAAATGATTATTTGCAAAACTTACAGAAAACAATTTATTTGAATTTAACTGTTCATATTCCAGCCATGGTTAAGTTTCCAGCCAGTGAAAATGGAAATTTCTTTTATGAACACTATGTTCTATGTCCTTCAGTAGTTTGTGGTTAAGAAGGCGTTTTACAAACTTCTGCTGTTAGCTTAAGTTCAAGAGTTTCACCTTGGGCCTGTAAACTGTTTTTCTGTCTCACTGATAGCACTTCTCCATTTTCACGTCAGGGTTTTTGTTTTTTTACTCTAAATTTATCTATTTTTGTTTTTTATGAACACTAGCTAACGTTTCTGAATCACTTCTACATAGAGCAATCTCTGTATTATTCTTTGAAATAAATCATAAAGTTATGGGGGGAGGGGCAGACATTGAATTTGCCAACTCTAAGCAATCTGAAATCTAAAAGACTCCCAAGTAACTAGGTGACAAGAAAAACGTTGAGAGCACCCTGGATCAGGCAGTATGGAATACACCCCAGCTTTCTTTCCTAGACAATTTTAAAATTTGAGATAATAATTGAGGTTTTAGGCAACAGTATTTTTAAAGTTGTTAATGATGGATTTTTCAAGTTTCAAGTGTTTTTAACATCTATTATTGATTGCGTGTGGGAAAACTAATAATTTTCGGCTAGTAGAACTCCAGTATTTATCAAGTGATCAACTTAAAAGATTACCTAACATTTATAAGGCCACTAGTATCTAGTAGGCTAGTAGTATTAGCGTTAAAACTAGTAGGCAGTGACAACGGTGCTACTAGTCAACTTGATTAACAAAGATGTATATACTATCTACTACAATAGGTGTATCCCTTCAATGCTTGATTAGTTATGGAGATGGGAAATTTTCAAGAGTATGGATTGACAGTGGGGAAATTTAAAATATTATGCTCAAGTCTGTGATGAATAACTTTCATAATCTAAGGTACTGTGTTACAGAGCTCTTCTAGAATGTACCAAATAAAAGGTCTCGCCTCGACTCTCCACAAAATTCCCAACTTTCAAGCTTTTCCCCAACATTGAGGGGGTTGACACCCGATAGTGACACTCCTGAACATATATAGCCATAAGCTGATCATGAACATGTTCAATCTTTCTAGATCGCGCAGGTATATGCTCATGCGCAAAGTGCTCGTCTACTAGCTCTCCTTCTGGGGATTTATTATTCTTCTCTTTGACGTGTTATTTTAAAACTAAGCGCTCTTTTCATCCTTAATCAACTTTAGTATTTTGTTTTAACAGTTTATTTTTTCGTTTCTCTACTTTCAAGTTAAGTTTGTACTTCTTGAACATTTAGCCCTCACCTTTGGGGAGGCCGAAACCCTAGAAGTTTTTTTGGGATGGCAACGGGCTTAGGCTCCTTAGAGTTAGCGCCTATGCTGACGATTGCTTATCTTATAGCTCTAGCAGGCTATAAACACCCATAGAAAAATACC
Source organism: Timema poppense (assembly GCA_902141375.1). NCBI lineage: Eukaryota > Metazoa > Arthropoda > Insecta > Phasmatodea > Timematidae > Timema > Timema poppense. The sequence continues at coordinate 44,322 of CABFOV010003277.1, read as the reverse complement.
TCTTCCTGATTGGCAAGCAAACAATAATTTTACTTTGATTTTACTACATTTAGAATTCGTAAAGACAAAACTTTAGGGTATTGAAGTGAAAATCATATTGTGTCTGATTTAATTTCCTGCAATACTTCGAATTCTTATCCATGCATTCGAGTAAAAACTTTATTTTAGTACCTAACTTTAAAGTTTTTAAATTTTGTAATAGTATTTATGTGTGAACACTCCTAGTAACTTATGCGGGGATAACTAACTATAAAGCGATAAAAATGAACAACAGCGCTATCACTGAATTACTCTCTGGTCGAGAATTCAGTAAATATGCGGCAACACTATCTGCTGAGAAGTAACATAAACTCCCGGTTTGATGACTTACGGAAATAGTTTGGTGATAAATAGAGGGTGAATTGTATTAAACAAATAGGGGTGATAAGGAAGAATAAGACAACTAGTTTATCGAAGAATATTTCACGGGTGTTTTCATGGGTGTTGACGAGTGACATACCCTCTTTTACGTTTTAACCCCAATCTTCCCCACCACCCTCGTCAGGCAAGAACTTGACATCTAACGCGAGTTTCACAGATACAAAATATCCTCTCCAGCACCCATAATATTTTAACCTCGTCCTTTCCCTCTATGGTGTCTTGTCTTTGAGTTCCTCTCTCTCTTTCTTTCCACTCTACTCTCAATGCATAATTCATTTCCTGTCTGGAAAATCCTACCCCTTTTCTCCCTCTAACCCCTGTAGGGACTCAGTGCTGCCACCTCGTGGAGGAATAAAGAAGCTTCGCCGTCGGTTTTGAGATAAACGTGCCACGCCACAAGGTTTATTTACATAATAGAAACCGAAGGAAAAGTATTATACTCTAGATGTGCTATTGTTTTATTACTAACACTTCATACAACTAGAACATTGATAAATTACTCACTAACGGTTGTGAAACTTATTTTAACCTTGGAGTAAAAATTAATATAACAAGAACTAAGAAAAAGAAAAATTGTTTGAATAATTTAATGTGAAAGGTCAGAAAAATCACGTTAGGGGGAGACAAAATAAAAGCACACGAAAAAGATTAATGTAAACCAACGCGAATTGTGTACAAATAAAAATATCATGCCATATTTTTATTTATTTTTTCCTTGTACATTATAATTTTGTACAAAAATTGTTAGACTGAATGTCTCTGGTTTGTCCACCACCAAGTTAATTGGCATAATTGGCTTCTCTTGAGGCTTCTTCTTTGGTTAAAAAAGTAATTCCAAATAATATTTCAATAATCATTTTAAGTCTGAAACTTAAGGAGTGCCCCAAAAGGCTCCTCACGCTGCATAATAGACACCATGTTTCTCCGTAAATAGTGCTAGTGAGAATGCATGAAACACTAATGTGGCAAAATTTGACAGCTTCAAATTGTTACAGCCGTTATACAAAAAATTCCTTTATTAACAGAATAATAACTAGATATCTATTGTTTAAAAAAATTGCTATTATTATGAAGAATGAGAGACTGAAATAGTATATAAATTAGTCTTACCTTTAAGCTACCTCCTTATATTTTAGCTCTAGACTATGGTTTAGATTTTAGAAAATATTATATTAATCGCTGATTTTGGTGTATATGGCACCATAGAGTTTATAATGACACTCTCAACCATAAATATATTTCAATTCTTTCCTTCCATTTTAAAACTAGATAGAAACAAAATTATTTAAGTAATAATTTTACGCTCACAGTACACAAAACTAACGTCAAAACTAAAAGTAGCTGACACATTATTATTATTTTATAAAGGCAGTTCTCCTATAGCGGGAAAACCTTCCTTAAGTCCATATTAATTATACAAACTCTAGCATTAAAAAAAATTGCATTGTTAAACTCACTGGTAATATATATATATATATATTTTTTTTGTTGCGTGAGATAATTCCCAATGTAGACCTTAGTACGTAAAAAAAAACTGTGATTTATATTTATATTTAACTTTGGTTAGTGAATTTTCTCACAAATCTGTGTTAAAATAGGCAAATATATTTAACTTGGGTAGAAGGAATGTATGGTTCATGCCTGAATAGTCATCCTAGTAATCTTCTCAGGTACTGGCTAANCAAAACAGCTTGACAGCAACTGAGAATAGTTGCTTCTTTTTTAGTTTAATAGCGGTACCCCTGTCGAAGGGCGAGAGGGACGTAAACCTAAACGTAGTGATGGCAACTACTATAAAAAAATTAAACTTTCTACAATGTATGGTTATTCTCAATAGGACTTTTCTTGGGTGACAAAATATGTTGCACAACTTCTTTCGAAGGGGAAGTAAGGCCGTCGTACCCACGTCAATTGTGGTATGTAAACGAACCCTGGAAGTTGTGTGAAAATACCTTTCTCGCCAAAGTTAGTAGACTCTTTTGCTCTCGCTCATATAAATTCTTGTGTACTAATAAAATCAATCTGTTTATAAAGTGCACATTAAATATTTCAAATAAATAAAACATTAATAAAAGTGTAACCCAAATGGGTAGTAAGACTCAGTGCTAAAAGAAGAATAAATTGTGTAACCCATCTACTATCTCTCTCTAACACACTCTCTCTCACACACACACACACTTTTTCACACAATCTCTCTCTCTATCACACAATCTTTGTACATATCTTCGCATTGTGTCTTCATACTAGCAAGGTGTAACACACTGATAGTTGCGAAACCATTCACTCTCCTGGTTCAAAAATATACGGGAAGGAAGATAGGAGCAAATATACACGTTGCAGAAATAAGTTTAAGTGTAGATACATTTTAATGATCTATTAATGAAAGCATTACAAATAGTTAATAATTAATATAAGTGAGCTTAGTTTCCTCATGCAATTATTATAGGACATCATGTAGGCACATGAGCCTTGAGTACAGAAAACATTAGTGAGATACGGAATGATCCACAGTTTGTTTACAGTGTATATGTTACAGGAAGATGTAGATTGTTAGGGAGAGTTGACTCGGCCTAGGTAAAGTCGACTCTTACTAAAAGTATCAGTAAAAGTTGATTGAGAATAAACATAGAATAAACAGATTAACTTTTCCTAGGAAGAGTTAACTATGCCTGCTGTGGTTTAGTAAAAGTTGATTCCGCGATGTTGCTCTCCACATGCAACCGTTTTGAATATCCCAGCTCTATTTGTTTACTGTTGTTTTCTTCGATCACTCGTCCATTTGCTGTAGTTTTCAACAGTGGCCAAGGATAGGTTAGGTTAGGTTAGGTTAGGCTTGCTGTAATAAATCATAAATATTTATATCTCTCTATGTATTATAAAAGTTTTGCTTTTTTATTTGTTTTTTATTAGGTAGTTGACCGTTACTTGCAAAAAGTCAACTTTTACTAACTCAAGGTAGTAATAGTATACTTTCCCTAGGTACAGTAAACTCTGAATAGTAAATGTTGATCGATATTCATCACTTTTCGCTTTTAATCAACTTTTACTAAAAAGACCAGTAAGAGTCGACTTTACCTAGGCCGAGTCGACTCTTACTGGAGAATCTACTTTTCCTGTAACATATACAAAAATACCATCACACTGACCTATGTACTCAGTGTCAAACTAACCAAGTTAGCAGTTTGTTTATCAATATCATTTATGCAACAATCAATAGCAACAAGTCAAACGGGTAGCCAAATCCTAGTCAGGAGAGCTCGATAGTAACAAGTGCAGAATGGTTAGACATTAACCAGAAAAATACATTAGAAACAATGCAAATGCCGTTTGAATACAAGAAAACATTATCAAGGATGCCAGCCACTCCAACATAAGTAGACCTACACAGTGAGTGGTGCTCGGACACCGGGGGTCAATTGCCCCGCTACTAAGGAAAAATAATCTAGTGCCATTTATACTAACATAAACTTACGAGGGAAGAGGCGTACGGGCTATGATCAATTGACCCTAACTTACACACGTAACTCCTAGGTATTGCCCTAAGTTTGTGTTTGCTCAAGGTAGCACAAATAGGTTACAAAGTGCAACAAAGTACCGAGCGACTCTTAGACACTTTATAGTATTAGACCTAAGTTATTTAAGTAAATGCCTCTTTTCAGAAAATAACTAATGAAGCGGGAAAAAAGACACAGTACAACTAGTACGAACCTTACTAAGATAAATGCATTTATCAAGCTAATCATAAGTTTCTATGCCTAACATGTACTTAAGAAACATTGCCCGAACACGGGATTTACTAATTGGTTACAAGTTACTCTACGTGTAATAACCATAAACTGGCCTGAACAAACTATAGCATCCTAAAACGGGGCTAGTTAAATCATTATTTGTTAATCCTACATTATATAGCAATAAACTAAATTATTATAAAATATTAACCTGGACACGGGATTCAGATACTAGTTAGGCATCCTTTAAAATTTGGACGGACGTCTCGAGGTTTTGCAAATCTATCTTCCAAGTAGTACTGTAGCATTCAGCGACATGAGTGTACAAATTAAAGAAATTAAACTTACCCCATTATACTGCAGCTGATGTCAACAGGGAACACTAACGCGAGTTACTATCAAAACAAACCTACTCAGCCGCGCGTTGGATGTAATACTGAACTCCGATTGTGTAATAGGTCTGTGCCAAAGATCTTAGTGACAAAGATCTTATGTTATGAAGATGTTCTACTCACATCTAGTTTAGGAGGAGCTTTGGACTGAAAAGAACCTTCTCGATGTATATTCTCATGCACGTGTGTAATTCCCGAATATTCCATNGCCAGAAGGGCTATAAGTTGCTATCATAGTAACCTTGACAACCTAAGAATGATTACAAACAATATGGCGTCATACACCAGATGAGTTTCCAAGCCAGAAGGGCTATAAGTTGCTATCATAGTAACCTTGACAACCTAAGAATGATTACAAACAATATGGCGTCATACACCAGATGAGTTTCCAAGCCAGAAGGGCTATAAGTTGCTATCATAGTAACCTTGACAACCTAAGAATGATTACAAACAATATGGCGTCATACACCAGATGAGTTTCCAAGCCAGAAGGGCTATAAGTTGCTATCATAGTAACCTTGACAACCTAAGAATGATTACAAACAATATGGCGTCATACACCAGATGAGTTTCCAAGCCAGAAGGGCTATAAGTTGCTATCATAGTAACCTTGACAACCTAAGAATGATTACAAACAATATGGCGTCATACACCAGATGAGTTTCCAAGCCAGAAGGGCTATAAGTTGCTATCATAGTAACCTTGACAACCTAAGAATGATTACAAACAATATGGCGTCATACACCAGATGAGTTTCCAAGCCAGAAGGGCTATAAGTTGCTATCATAGTAACCTTGACAACCTAAGAATGATTACAAACAATATGGCGTCATACACCAGATGAGTTTCCAAGCCAGAAGGGCTATAAGTTGCTATCATAGTAACCTTGACAACCTAAGAATGATTACAAACAATATGGCGTCATACACCAGATGAGTTTCCAAGCCAGAAGGGCTATAAGTTGCTATCATAGTAACCTTGACAACCTAAGAATGATTACAAACAATATGGCGTCATACACCAGATGAGTTTCCAAGCCAGAAGGGCTATAAGTTGCTATCATAGTAACCTTGACAACCTAAGAATGATTACAAACAATATGGCGTCATACACCAGATGAGTTTCCAAGCCAGAAGGGCTATAAGTTGCTATCATAGTAACCTTGACAACCTAAGAATGATTACAAACAATATGGCGTCATACACCAGATGAGTTTCCAAGCCAGAAGGGCTATAAGTTGCTATCATAGTAACCTTGACAACCTAAGAATGATTACAAACAATATGGCGTCATACACCAGATGAGTTTCCAAGCCAGAAGGGCTATAAGTTGCTATCATAGTAACCTTGACAACCTAAGAATGATTACAAACAATATGGCGTCATACACCAGATGAGTTTCCAAGCCAGAAGGGCTATAAGTTGCTATCATAGTAACCTTGACAACCTAAGAATGATTACAAACAATATGGCGTCATACACCAGATGAGTTTCCAAGCCAGAAGGGCTATAAGTTGCTATCATAGTAACCTTGACAACCTAAGAATGATTACAAACAATATGGCGTCATACACCAGATGAGTTTCCAAGCCAGAAGGGCTATAAGTTGCTATCATAGTAACCTTGACAACCTAAGAATGATTACAAACAATATGGCGTCATACACCAGATGAGTTTCCAAGCCAGAAGGGCTATAAGTTGCTATCATAGTAACCTTGACAACCTAAGAATGATTACAAACAATATGGCGTCATACACCAGATGAGTTTCCAAGCCAGAAGGGCTATAAGTTGCTATCATAGTAACCTTGACAACCTAAGAATGATTACAAACAATATGGCGTCATACACCAGATGAGTTTCCAAGCCAGAAGGGCTATAAGTTGCTATCATAGTAACCTTGACAACCTAAGAATGATTACAAACAATATGGCGTCATACACCAGATGAGTTTCCAAGCCAGAAGGGCTATAAGTTGCTATCATAGTAACCTTGACAACCTAAGAATGATTACAAACAATATGGCGTCATACACCAGATGAGTTTCCAAGCCAGAAGGGCTATAAGTTGCTATCATAGTAACCTTGACAACCTAAGAATGATTACAAACAATATGGCGTCATACACCAGATGAGTTTCCAAGCCAGAAGGGCTATAAGTTGCTATCATAGTAACCTTGACAACCTAAGAATGATTACAAACAATATGGCGTCATACACCAGATGAGTTTCCAAGCCAGAAGGGCTATAAGTTGCTATCATAGTAACCTTGACAACCTAAGAATGATTACAAACAATATGGCGTCATACACCAGATGAGTTTCCAAGCCAGAAGGGCTATAAGTTGCTATCATAGTAACCTTGACAACCTAAGAATGATTACAAACAATATGGCGTCATACACCAGATGAGTTTCCAAGCCAGAAGGGCTATAAGTTGCTATCATAGTAACCTTGACAACCTAAGAATGATTACAAACAATATGGCGTCATACACCAGATGAGTTTCCAAGCCAGAAGGGCTATAAGTTGCTATCATAGTAACCTTGACAACCTAAGAATGATTACAAACAATATGGCGTCATACACCAGATGAGTTTCCAAGCCAGAAGGGCTATAAGTTGCTATCATAGTAACCTTGACAACCTAAGAATGATTACAAACAATATGGCGTCATACACCAGATGAGTTTCCAAGCCAGAAGGGCTATAAGTTGCTATCATAGTAACCTTGACAACCTAAGAATGATTACAAACAATATGGCGTCATACACCAGATGAGTTTCCAAGCCAGAAGGGCTATAAGTTGCTATCATAGTAACCTTGACAACCTAAGAATGATTACAAACAATATGGCGTCATACACCAGATGAGTTTCCAAGCCAGAAGGGCTATAAGTTGCTATCATAGTAACCTTGACAACCTAAGAATGATTACAAACAATATGGCGTCATACACCAGATGAGTTTCCAAGCCAGAAGGGCTATAAGTTGCTATCATAGTAACCTTGACAACCTAAGAATGATTACAAACAATATGGCGTCATACACCAGATGAGTTTCCAAGCCAGAAGGGCTATAAGTTGCTATCATAGTAACCTTGACAACCTAAGAATGATTACAAACAATATGGCGTCATACACCAGATGAGTTTCCAAGCCAGAAGGGCTATAAGTTGCTATCATAGTAACCTTGACAACCTAAGAATGATTACAAACAATATGGCGTCATACACCAGATGAGTTTCCAAGCCAGAAGGGCTATAAGTTGCTATCATAGTAACCTTGACAACCTAAGAATGATTACAAACAATATGGCGTCATACACCAGATGAGTTTCCAAGCCAGAAGGGCTATAAGTTGCTATCATAGTAACCTTGACAACCTAAGAATGATTACAAACAATATGGCGTCATACACCAGATGAGTTTCCAAGCCAGAAGGGCTATAAGTTGCTATCATAGTAACCTTGACAACCTAAGAATGATTACAAACAATATGGCGTCATACACCAGATGAGTTTCCAAGCCAGAAGGGCTATAAGTTGCTATCATAGTAACCTTGACAACCTAAGAATGATTACAAACAATATGGCGTCATACACCAGATGAGTTTCCAAGCCAGAAGGGCTATAAGTTGCTATCATAGTAACCTTGACAACCTAAGAATGATTACAAACAATATGGCGTCATACACCAGATGAGTTTCCAAGCCAGAAGGGCTATAAGTTGCTATCATAGTAACCTTGACAACCTAAGAATGATTACAAACAATATGGCGTCATACACCAGATGAGTTTCCAAGCCAGAAGGGCTATAAGTTGCTATCATAGTAACCTTGACAACCTAAGAATGATTACAAACAATATGGCGTCATACACCAGATGAGTTTCCAAGCCAGAAGGGCTATAAGTTGCTATCATAGTAACCTTGACAACCTAAGAATGATTACAAACAATATGGCGTCATACACCAGATGAGTTTCCAAGCCAGAAGGGCTATAAGTTGCTATCATAGTAACCTTGACAACCTAAGAATGATTACAAACAATATGGCGTCATACACCAGATGAGTTTCCAAGCCAGAAGGGCTATAAGTTGCTATCATAGTAACCTTGACAACCTAAGAATGATTACAAACAATATGGCGTCATACACCAGATGAGTTTCCAAGCCAGAAGGGCTATAAGTTGCTATCATAGTAACCTTGACAACCTAAGAATGATTACAAACAATATGGCGTCATACACCAGATGAGTTTCCAAGCCAGAAGGGCTATAAGTTGCTATCATAGTAACCTTGACAACCTAAGAATGATTACAAACAATATGGCGTCATACACCAGATGAGTTTCCAAGCCAGAAGGGCTATAAGTTGCTATCATAGTAACCTTGACAACCTAAGAATGATTACAAACAATATGGCGTCATACACCAGATGAGTTTCCAAGCCAGAAGGGCTATAAGTTGCTATCATAGTAACCTTGACAACCTAAGAATGATTACAAACAATATGGCGTCATACACCAGATGAGTTTCCAAGCCAGAAGGGCTATAAGTTGCTATCATAGTAACCTTGACAACCTAAGAATGATTACAAACAATATGGCGTCATACACCAGATGAGTTTCCAAGCCAGAAGGGCTATAAGTTGCTATCATAGTAACCTTGACAACCTAAGAATGATTACAAACAATATGGCGTCATACACCAGATGAGTTTCCAAGCCAGAAGGGCTATAAGTTGCTATCATAGTAACCTTGACAACCTAAGAATGATTACAAACAATATGGCGTCATACACCAGATGAGTTTCCAAGCCAGAAGGGCTATAAGTTGCTATCATAGTAACCTTGACAACCTAAGAATGATTACAAACAATATGGCGTCATACACCAGATGAGTTTCCAAGCCAGAAGGGCTATAAGTTGCTATCATAGTAACCTTGACAACCTAAGAATGATTACAAACAATATGGCGTCATACACCAGATGAGTTTCCAAGCCAGAAGGGCTATAAGTTGCTATCATAGTAACCTTGACAACCTAAGAATGATTACAAACAATATGGCGTCATACACCAGATGAGTTTCCAAGCCAGAAGGGCTATAAGTTGCTATCATAGTAACCTTGACAACCTAAGAATGATTACAAACAATATGGCGTCATACACCAGATGAGTTTCCAAGCCAGAAGGGCTATAAGTTGCTATCATAGTAACCTTGACAACCTAAGAATGATTACAAACAATATGGCGTCATACACCAGATGAGTTTCCAAGCCAGAAGGGCTATAAGTTGCTATCATAGTAACCTTGACAACCTAAGAATGATTACAAACAATATGGCGTCATACACCAGATGAGTTTCCAAGCCAGAAGGGCTATAAGTTGCTATCATAGTAACCTTGACAACCTAAGAATGATTACAAACAATATGGCGTCATACACCAGATGAGTTTTCAAGCCGGATGGGCTATAAGCTGCTATCATAGTAACCTTGACAACCTAAGAATGATTACAAACAATATGGCGTCATATGCCAGTTGAGTTTCTAAGCTGGATGGGCTATATGTTGCTATCATATTTACCATGACAACCTAACAACAATTACAAACAATATGGCGTCATACGCCAGATGAGTTTTCAAGCCGGATGGGCTATAAGTTGCTATCATAGTAACCTTGACAACCTAAGAATGATTACAAACAATATGGTGTCATACACCAGATGAGCTTCCAAGCCAGATGGGCTATATGTTGCTATCATATTTACCATGACAACCTAACAACAATTACAAACAATATGGCTTAATACGCCAGATGAGTTTCCAAGCCGGATGGGCTTTAAGTTTCTATCATATTTGCCATAACAACCTAACAACAATTACAAACAATATGGCGTCATACGCCAGACGAATATTAAGCCATTATGGAATTTCGAACGATAGGTCCTCTTGTTTACATTGACAAACATAGCAAAATGTAAACCCAAAAGGGGATTTCACGTTAATCAAAACTAAAGTAAATATGAGGATTATAAGCCATAATGTACCAAAAAAGATTAAAGTATTATGTAATCCATAAATTTTGTGTTCTATTAATTTGCCGAAAAATAATTTTGCAATACAACAACCGAAATTGAATTTATGTACCTTTTATAATATCCAGGATACCTAGGTGTGTCCAGAGACAGTATCCAGTCAAGAGTGACATACCAATCAGAGTTACATCATTATATACGCTCATACTTGGGCTCGAAAAGGGGGAAGAGGGGTAGTGAAAACAGAGGGGAACACACAACAAGGAAGAGGGGGAAGGGGTAACTAGATGGGGGTAGAACATTCACGCATCTTGTGGATGGACTCAGAACACAACAGTTTTTTGGACACATCACCGTATTTTAACGGATGTACGTCATACTTTCCCAGCACGCCTTATGATAAATCATAATACGGGCTTGCACATAGTTCGCTCGTTTAGTCAGTTGTTGATTTTCTCGCGGCATGTTGTGTTTGTGCGGGAAGTACACTTGGGAGGGGTGACTGCTGAATGGGGCTATGGTGAGTTATATTTTTCACTGTTTAGTAGCTTTTATGCCAATAAATGTTACACAGCTATCACCGATGTACTCTCCAAGGAATGATGCCGAGTTTTGAGCCCCAATCTCAGAGTTCTATATAATGACGCCTAAACTCAAAGGACAAGGGCTTGAATCTCTGTCAAAGTATAATAACTCTGAGCTACCGTAGGGAATTATTAATTACAGTATAGTGTGACATATTTATTTAGTTTATCTATTACTGTAGAAATATTTATAAATATATTTTCTTCATAATATTTTTTCAGTGACGTAGTTTTTACGGTCGCTACTTACGCTAATTATTTAAATATAATATGGTATGAGGAAATTAGAATTAAAATAAGTGCACCACAATTTGTTTGTACAGAAGATAGAAAAACCAAAGTGAAAACTACACTTTGTTCTAGGTGATAGGATGTTAAAAAACTGAAATTATCATTTTAAAAAAAGGTGGCCAAAGCTATGCGAAAAATTGTAATTTGTCAAATTTTATTTCTATTAAACAGAATTTACATACTGCACGCCTACCTCACTTTAAAATAGGCCATACTGTTAACTTTTTTGAACCCCACAATAACAAGAACATTGCATTCTGAAATTTAAAAAAAATATGAATTAAAAAAACTTTGGAAACCATGTTTCCAGTCAAATCATAAATTTATTATTATAATATGATTATAAACCCTCTAAAACTAAGTTTTTTAAAATTTTTGTTGCTACGTTCAGCACACAGGCTATTAACGGTGCAATCTGATTGGGTAGAGATGAGGAAGGTTGCTAAAGAAAGTGAGCCCGCATTTGCATGAAGTGTGGATGATGGGAAAACCAGAGTGATAAATCACTTGTGGAAAACCATTAAAGGTATATATATTTAACGGGAAAACCATCTTCAGTTCACGATGACGAGATTAGAACCTTGACTTCCCCACCAATGGCGATCAAACCAACAGCAAGTAACGGCTAGAACACCGTTGCGGGTAGCTAAGCTTTGTCAACAAGTATTTACTTTATCGCGACACCTCGGAGAGAAAGTATTGATATCGTCAAAAAGATTCAAACTCGAGATTTTGATAAATGTCGACGTTTCATGTCCCTCTGAAACCAACACAGTTGTTTTAGCGATTTCTTCTGTCTATTTGTTTGTCTGTCTGTCTGCTTGTATCTCGGGATGAAGTCGAAACTATTTATCAGATTGGGCTACAGTTTGGTATCTGAGGTTTTCATAAGGTCCCCCCGAGGAGTTTTTGGAATTAAATGTCTAACCCTAAATTTAGGATAACTTATTGAAGGGCAAAAAGAGAATGAATCGATTTTATTAAAATTCTCTCCAACGAGTTTAAATTAATTTTATATCTGAACACTGCTTATCAACCAGATGTAAACTCTCATTTTCTCGTAAACATATTTTAAGGGTACCCTAAACGAGGAAAAATGTCCAATTTTCATCATTTCCCACAACTATTTGAAATAATTACTTATCTTTGTAAAGTTGAAGTACTATTAAAGGTAAAAATATTTTGATAAAACTATAAAGTTCTGAGCTATAAACAAATATAGACTATATACTTTTTGATCCAGGTCTTTGGAAATGAATTTGATTCTTATGCTCTTGTGTGCCAAACCTTTTCTCCGTTTTTCTGTAACAATGTTCCTAGTTCCTAATGCCAAAGAGTAGGCTTAAGTAACAGTGTATATTATTTCATTTGTGATCTTTGGTGTAGTGTTACTACAACAATGTATAGACATATTATTTTGTTTCACAAATCTTACAAGTTTCTAGTAAATGTCTATTTTTAAAATAAAAGTGAAATAAACTCTGTATGGTGCACCGTGACATTTATTTTTTATTACAAAAATACAAAACTGCCTTTACCCCTATATGAGTTGGTTTGTGGACCTATTTTTTCCAAGGATCTTTCTTATTCTTATTATTATTATTGGAGTTTACTGACGTATCGACACAAGTAACATCATTAAGATTCCTTTACTCATTTTAATATGCAGAACAATATCCATAATATCTTAACCCTTTTTTTAACAACTTGTATATACGTGTGCGTATGTGAGTATAATTTCTTTTAAAATAAAGAAGTCTTGAATTGAAATAATTGTTTGGTATACATGGTCCGTACCCCTAAATTAAACTCCTAGATGCACCCCTGAATCTTAATATCTTAATATTTTTAACCCAGCACATCTTCTATAATACACTCTATTTCTCACCCACTTTCTATATCATACTATTTCTCACAATACTTTCTTTCAAACACCCTCTTACATATACTTTCTATCACACACACACGCACAAACTATTTCACACACTCTATTTAAAACACACTTTCTTTTACACACACTCTCTTTCACACAAACTTTCTTTCACATACACTCCCTCACACAATTTCTATCATAAACACTCTATCCCACAACCTCACACACACGCATACAAAAACACACTCTCACATACACTATCTCTCATACACACTCTCTCTTTCACAAACACACTCCCTCTCACTTCTTTCGCATAATCTCTCTATCACATATTTTAACTCACACACACTCTCTCACTTCTTTATCACATTCTCTTTAACGCATACTTTCACTCACACACAATAGATTCCTTTCACACCCTCTATATAACTATCGCTCACTAACACTCACTCGCTCACACTCACATGCTCACTCTCACGCTTTAACACTAAATTGTTCACACTCCAACTCACTCTCTTTTACTTACTCTATATTCTATAACATTAACAATCTCGCTCAATCACACACTTACACAATAACATACTTATACACATTCACATTATCTCAATATCTTATTCTTTTTCTCTATGTATGAGACTCATCCGTACAATCATTCTTTGTTTACATCATCATTAAAACCATGATTTGTATATCATAGTTGTATATCGGTAAATAAAATATGTATCTTTGGTTAAAAATAATTACAGTTCAATTTTAACTTGAGTGGTTTGGTGGAACGAATAGATAGAAAGCTGGGAGAAGGGTCGTTTTATAGTTTTGTCATGGGGAGGAAATTTTACATTTTGATTCAAATTAAACACTGAAAGCTATTTATCTATATAAAATTATTAGCTTTAACGAGTAAACTTTTGACTTGAAAGTCAAGGGAGAGCTTATTATATAGATATTTTTCCTATAAAATATTTATAATACATTTTAGGGCAATAATTTGCAGCCATCACTGCAACGAATGATCCACTAGTTTGTATCTAAGATGTTTGCTGAATGTTGACGAGTTATCTTACGAACACATAATTATAAAGGCCTATTATAATGAGGCTAGTAGAACAAAGCCAGGAGCGGAGAGTGAAAGGATTCACAGCAATTTGTTGCTTGTTGACAATTTGATTACTGTTCACCCCAGACATCAGGTGGAAAATGCTAATCATGATCAGTGTAATTTTCGATCATGAACTGTCGCACCTTGGCTTTGTTTTGAGGTTCATAAGACATTATGTCTTCTTTGAAAGAGCTGTCCACTTCCTTCTCGTCCAGATATGTCAATACACACTCTTTGCTTTATTTTTATTTGGTGCGTTTCAACCACCACGCTTGCCCTAAATGAAACTCGCGGGCAATAATGTGTAAATCCGCCCAAGTTGCATGAGATAATGAATGAATAGCAATTTCACAAGTGATGACTGCTTGACGGGGCTCATAAATACGTTCGTGACACTCACACAAGTTTTTAACTTATTTGAATAAGAAGTTACATGTTTTCTTGTAACATTATCGTGGACTGCTAATATGACAATGTTACTACCCACCCCAAACAAGCTAATATTAATATACATCTTGTAATATAAATAACAATAGAATCTGCCAGCTTGAATATTACCCCAAATAATCTTAAACTCATTGACTTCCAGCATTATCAAAAAACACGATCTTACTATTTGTATATAGGTCTCTCTACTCACGCGTATATCTGCCTGAAGTAGACCAACATGCAAGTCTAGCCTGCTCACCACGAATGCTAGAATAAAGAGACGTCCAAAACACGATACAAATTGTGCAGCCCCCTGATGTTCCAACGAAGAAAGCCAGCAATGCTCTGATTGGCCAGTACTGTACTCATATATTTGGACACCTGGGCTGGTCTACGTGACATAACAAGCATAGCTCTACACCTGCTCGTGTTGTGAGTCAAAAGCAGCAACAGATGTTCAAGACAACCAACCCGGCCTATGTGATCAGCACAACGAAGCCTTTCCACCAGATGTTTGCAAATGACGTAATTACTATGGAGAACTCCCACCTGGCAACTAGATCTATATAACGAGGGAACACAGAAATCAAAAAGACTATTACTTTGGCCACTTCCACGAGAAGTCCTGTTCAGGACTAGGACGTTATCCACGCAGTATAGCTTATAATATCTTTGTTTAAATCTTTAAAATATAAATTGCTGAGATGGGTTTGAATTTCTTAAATTACTTTGGTTTATTCTGTTATGGAAATCTGTCAGTGTAGGCATCGTTAATGTTTTGCTAAAAACTTTAATATTAAACGTAAATTCTGTTTTGGAGCACTTAATGCTTCATGTTGCCGCTTGAGCGCTAGTATAGTATTTTCTTGGTTTATAGAGATAGCTAAATTTTGTGGTTTTTTATGTCTTGCAATATTTAGGTTAGATATTATTTTTTTCTTTTGTGGTTATCAGTAATTTAAATTCTTTAAATTGTTAATGTTTCTTTTGTTAGTTATTTTGAAGACTTATATGCTTTGAAGTTAATGTTAAAGTAAGTTAGTTTTGTTGTTTAATATGGTTTTGACTTTAATATTCGCTGATTCTTTTAGGCAAAATTACAAGTTCTGTAACGTGACTTTTTCTAGTTTTGCATTAAATATTTAAATATGGGAATTTTGTTTAACTCTTTAAAAGTGATGAGGATAATTGTCCCGCGAAGGTTTGAGTTTAATCGGGAAGTCAAACCTTTGTGCTTTAATGGAAATATCTGGCACGATATTTAAATTTAAATTTATTTAATAAATTTAAACTCTTTTGAGTTTATTCACTAGTGTGAATCAGACGTTTTGTGAACCATTTAAAAGAGGATCATTAAGCTCTTTGTGATTTTGTATAATTTTAAGGAGTTAAAAATTTAACGTAAATATCTGGTGCGATATTTAAATTTAAATTTATTCCATAAATTTAAAACTGTTTAGTCTACTCACTGGTGTTGGTTGGAAGAACATTTGGGGAAATTCAAATTTATTTATTTACGACCAATATTGATAAAATTTTACTATTTTATTTGTGTTATTTTATAGGTATTGATAATATCTATCAAAAGTGACAACTGCAGATAACACGACTTGATGTATGAATATTTTAAAATTGTTTTATTAAGGTGACCTGGTGGTCTAGGGGTAAGGTGTCAGACTTCTATGCTGGCGGCCGGGGCTCAATCCTCGGTCCCGGCAAAGATTGATCTGATTATCAAACCCTTCCTTCACCTATGACAAGACATCTTGTGAATGTGAGGAATGCCAGGCCTCCACCGTGGTTCGGATTCCACGTTAAATTGTAGGTCCTTCATTT
The DNA here is from genome assembly GCA_902141375.1 of Timema poppense. Taxonomy (NCBI): domain Eukaryota; kingdom Metazoa; phylum Arthropoda; class Insecta; order Phasmatodea; family Timematidae; genus Timema; species Timema poppense. Next base: position 27,642 of record CABFOV010003277.1, on the reverse strand, counting down.
CATCTCACAATCACCCTACCATTACACATTAGCGTAAGTGCGTATAACCCAAACGGGTAGTAAGACGTGGTGTTAATAATGATAATAATAATGTTTTATTAACTTTAGTAACTAACTTCTATTGATATTCCTAACAAAATCAACCTAAATAAACTTGTTTCATTAAGAAAAGTTTATTTAAATAATGGCAACTATTTTGTTTATTTCATTGATCTCTTATAGACAAGTTTTTTTTTAAAGTATGAATCGCACTGTGCGTGTAATAAATTGCTAAGATTCTTTTTTTTTCAACACAACTCAGTAAGACTTGTAAGGACATGCAACTTGTTTTAACACTATTTGTTACCTTGAATAAAATTCAAATATGTATTTAACCTGCAAATGTTTTACTTTTTCAAATAATTATTTCCTTCAGTTATCACCCCCCCTCTTTTTTTGGTCTATTGTGGCCGTAACTAAATAGTGAGTGAGGGTGGGGTGGTACACCCTCACCTTGGTCTGGCAGAAAAGCATAATCAACAGGATTATTGTGATAAACTGATAATTTCTTAAACCCTATAGTGTAAATAGCTGCATGTAATTCTTAAGGTGGTATGTGAACTGTGTCATCAATGAACTCCATCTCTACTCCACATAGAACTTCCAAGTTTCTTTTGCAAGAATAAATTGCGATACCATTACCAACATTAATATATAAGAAAAAAGGATCATCTTTGTTAGTTTTTATGTCTATGAGTCCAAGCGTGGCCCTCTACAATATTGTTTAGTTTGAGGAAGCTTTGTGGGAAACGATTAAGCTCATGGGGCATGTATAATTTTGTGGATCCTTGCTATATTGGTCGTCGTAGTGTCATCTTAATCGTCTTTAAGTAAACCAATCTCAATTCTGATTATTTTGCTTGGTGGAACGGTAGTATCTTCCGTATATTTCTGCTTGCACGCGCCACATACGGTCTTTATCTTTGCTAACTAATCGTGATAGTGGCATTATAACAGCAGTGCACTCCACAGATTTGTTATAAAACTTTTACTTACACTTCTTCTTGATACACTCCCATTTGGCGCTCCCAGTTTTGGAAGACTGAGTAGCGCTATATTTAAATCCGTTAACTCTAAACATTTCTGTTAAATACATTATTAATTATCTCGTTAAAGAACTTATCAAAACCTTTAGTTAATTTGATCTCTTATGAAATAATTTAGCCATGGCAAAAAAGATAGGTAAACAAACACGGTGATGGAAACCTTATATGCCTTCTAGCAAATCATTTTAGGTCAAACTCGTCGTGACGGAACTCACATACGCCCGTAAAGGTTTTCTCCTGGAAAACTCTTACGTTAAGTTAAAGTTAAATAAACTGCATTGTGATGGCTTCCATTTAAATACATGAGGAAAACATTTTCTTTGTGTTACGTTGTGTTACGTTACGTAAATGTTGATCGTGTTCCCGGCATTACTAGATCAATCACTGTTACAATGTCTACTTATACGACGTCAACGTTTGCAAAGTCTTAGTCAGCGTAGCTCTTTCCTATTCATAACAAGTAATATGTGAATGTGAAAATGTATTGATTTAAATGCTACGATCAAGATGTCGCTATCAAGGAGATGAAACACAACTAACGTTCCAAGTGTTGAAACTGAGAAATATCTTTAGTATGAAGAAGTAAGAATAAACCACGCTCCATAGAGCGATAAATTGACTAAATTGCCGCCGGCAACTGAATATAATTACTCTACTTAGCAATTAAAACAAACATTATAATTAGCCGTCAGTGGTCTAAACTTTGAAAGTGTAAATTAATTAATAATAAGAGATGTTGGGTTTAAGTATGAAACTCTAGTTAACAGAGTAGGACGTTTAACAAATTGAGTTTGAAACCATAATATATTGACCTAGCTCTGCGATAACTACCAAGGGGTATTCCATTCTTAGCCTAAGTTGTGATAATCAATTCAATTATTCGGCTAGTAAGTGTTGCATAGACCCGAATGCTACAATACTTTATTTTAATTATCAATGATATTTATAGAGATTAAAATAATATTATTGGCAAGGTTCTGAATAACTAAGATTAAACCTTCTTGAATTTTAAACCCAGTATTATTTCATCATTTGGTAAGCATTTTATTTCTAGAAAGATAAATTAACTTGAAAAGAGAACAGATTTATCTTAATAAGCTTAAAAGAGATTATATCCTAACACAAGGAGAACGTGCCAACTTAATGGATAAAAAGTATTATTTGTCTTTACTACTAAGACGTTAAAATGATCAATATGTTTGTACTCCCTTATGTGGCCTGTAATATGAGAAATAACTAATATAAAAATATAGTTACATCATGGGGTAACATTCAGTTCCAGAACCTAGTGTTGTGGAACAATCGGGACAAGTAGTTTTAAATAAATCCAATTTTTAAAATCTACCCAGAGGATTCAGAGTTCTTTCTTTAATATATTGTGGGGTGATTGAAACAGTGTTATTTCTTTAATATATTGTGGGGTGATTGAAACAGTGTTATTTCTTTAATATATTGTGGGGTGATTGAAACAGGGTTATTTCTTTAATATATTGTGGGGTGATTGAAACAGTGTTATTTCTTTAATATATTGTGGGGTGATTGAAACAGGGTTATGTTATTTACTTAATCGGAGGATTGAAACAGAGTTATTTTTTTACTTAATCGAGGAATTAAGGGCCACCATGCACTGTGCGACCAGCCGTGCTACACGCAACCAGCGACCAGTGAGAATACTTGTGATAAATGGGACAGCACGCGCTTGACTGCAGCGACCAGCCAGCCGCGGCGACCAGAGGAGTAGCGAGCGGCGTGCGGGCGACCAGTTGGCCAAATGGACACATCCATTAGAAAGTTGAACTTAAATGGCCTGTCGTTTCTTTGGTCGCAGAGCAAGTTGCCGGTGTCTAGAAGGTCACGAGGCTGGTCGAACGACCTGGCCGCCCAGTGCGTGGTGGCCCTAAGACAGAGTTTTTTTATTTAATTAATAGGGGGATTAATACAGAGTTATTTGTTTAGTTAATTTGGGTGTTTTAAACGTATTCCTTTTATTTATTTAATAAAGGGATTTGATCTTATTTATTTTATTTATCTAATAAGAGAATTGAAAGAGAGCTATTTTCTGTAATTAATTGGGGTATTCTGCATATAACCCAAACGGGTAATAAGACGTGGTGCTAATTATATATATATATATATATATATAATTGGGGTATTGAAACCATTATTAGGAGCATAGGTATAATGGACACCGTAAATGACCCCAGGCTACTAGCAACATTTCCCTCGCAAGGTAGTTTGAGCCCAACCTAACCTAGCCTAACTTAATTTGAACTAACCTAACCTTGCTCAGCCTCTCACTAAAAACTATTTTTACCTTGGATATACCTTTCGGAGTGGCTAACGTTCAAATAAATGGCCAATACTGAACCATAATCTGCTACATTATACTACCTAATCCACTTGCTTACATTTACTTCCAGTAGAATCTACTATGCCCAATTCAACAATCTCTTACATAAAAAGTGTTTAATCGCCCCCCCCCCTTTATTTTCTTCACTTAATTCGGGAATTGAAAGAAAGTTATTTTCTATACTTAATTGAGTGATTGAAACAAGGTTATTTTCTTTAATTACAGGAATCCACCTCAGTGGCTGCATGGTTTAAGGTGCTACTTTCACAATAGACCAAACTGCCAACGACGGGTTCGATCCCAATCGGGTGTACTGAGGATTTTTTTCCAAAATGGTGCCTCTCTCTCTCAAATGCGGGTACACTTACTCTAACTGTAACCTTCCTTAACCCTAACCCATTAGCGTAATTGGTACATAAGTGTAACCCAAATGGATAGAAAGATGCGGTGCTAAAAAACATACTAGGGTGATTGAAACAAAGATATATTCTTTACCAGCAAGTTGGGTGTCAGCTAGGGACTAACCGTTTAGGAATTACTAACCTCACTACTCCTTAGAGTGATTTGACCTGACCTGGCCCATTGTTGTGGATCGATAATCATCCACTATAAAACCATAGAAATATAAATTGAAATGAGCAAATACTAAGGTCAATATTGAAGCATTCTATCCAACTTAATTGGATCGATTTTAAAAACATATTCCTTTATTTTCTTTGTCTCAAGCACCCAGGTAATGTTTACGGACCTAACTAGTCATAGAAAGTTTTGTCAAAATAATAATAGGCAGCTATTATCCACTAATCAGCGAAGTAAATAACACTCATAATATAGTAAGTTTGTATAATTGTTGACCACAAACAAATGTGTCATAATATTTATAAAAGTTGTTTAAGCCAGTATAAAAATGTAAAAACTCTCCCTGACCTAAAACAAAATGCTATAAAAGTGTTTATTGTCTTAAACTAAATTTTTTTCACTACAGAGGAACATATCCAAAATCCCCTCTGACTCGATCTAATGTAAGGTCACCTTATTAAAAAAAAATTGGACATTTCAATTTTTATAAATTATTTAAAAACGGTACTTGTAACAAAATAAAAGGTAATTTCACTTAAATTAAAGTAGGCTACAATAAATTTCACTTGTGCTGGTTATTTACCTTATTTTTCTAAGACAACTCGTTAAAGAGATATTTGCTGGTTTATATAAAATATTTATTTCAATACGGTACTCACAATGAACTTAGTGAGTTATGTTGATGGCGATGGTTGGGCAAGGAATATTTAAGTATCCTCGTAACAAGTAGTGATACTTGTACAGTTAAATATATTATGAACAATTTAATATTAATATTGAGGTGAAAACATCAATCTGGAAAATGATAGGATTAACCATTTAGGTATTGGCCACTCAATAGTAGCTATCCATTGAAGTCTAAACGGAGTTGATAAGGGTATAATAATTTACTTCTTAGTTTGCACTCCTCCCTCAGATGGCAACTATATCCGATAGGCTAGGAAGTATTTCTAAACCTAGCCGTTAGATGTCTCAAAGGGACTAATGGCTGTCACTGTAGGATCACGTGTGTTTATATGGGTAAATATTGGTGTTTTCTTAAAGAGCATACTTATTTTAAAATGCTATAAATACAATTACAGAAATAAATAAGCATGTTTAAATCAAAGAGAATATCGCAATAAAAAAAGCATCAATATCAATATATTAATTATTATTATGTATTTTTGGATATTTTGGAGAATGGTTTTGTGTGGTCGCTTATAACTGAAACCATAATATCAACATATTTAATTATTGGCCTCTCCCGGATAATAGCTAAATTGGTCGATATAATGTCGATAAAAAGTTATTGGCCTGGTGGCCAATCACTGCAACACAAATTAGCTAATTACTGTAAATATGTGTTTATAAACTATTCCAGGTTGTTCTCACTGTGCCTAAGAACTCCAATTCTAATTCGAAATCAATGGGAAATGTGTTTAAGAAATGGGGGGAGGGTGGTGGTTGAGTAAGAACAGTTTCTAAAAGATATGTTGTTCCACTTGTCATACTACAGTTCAAGCTTAAAAATCCTGGACATACGAAAACATTCGGACTATGCTTTGTCCGTATCTTGTGATAGAGCCGAAACCATTTTACCGATCGAGGTAGACCTTGTTATATAGTGTTTTCATAAGGCTCCCAGAAGGGTTTTTGGAATTAAATAGCTAACCCTAAAATTAAAGAGGTTTTACTGAAGGGCAAAAAAAGATAAAACAGATTTTCTAAAAATTCCCTCTGACGATTTTGATTAAATTTTTTATTTAGCCATTGTTACACAACTAACAAAATGTAAATTCTCTCTTTCCCATGAAAATAACTTTAAGGGCATTTTAGAGAAGCATAAATTTCCCACTGTGAACATATATCCGCAACTATTTTAAATAGAACGAAACGGAATGTTGTTTATAAAACCAATAATTTTTTAGCTATAAACAAAAACATGTACTTTATAATGTATATATTTGTAAATGAATTTGATTGTTATGCGCTTTGGTGGACAACCATGCTCCTATTTTCTCAATATTTATGTATTAGTATACTTATGCTTTTTGGTGGAGTGTTTCTGCAACGGAGTATATGATTTTGTTTTATAAGTTTCACTAGTATTTAGTAAATGTCTATATTTTAAGGTTAAACAGGGATTGGTGCACAGTATGATATATTTAATTTCAAATGTTGTACCCTTCCATGAAGAAGAAAAAAGTCACGAACCACCATTACTAGCAAGTGAATATGTCGCCTATATAAGTGAGTAGTGTTCCCTGGACCATAGGGCAATATGACCTTGAACAAGATTTTAAACATCCTTGTCGAGTAAACATCGTTGTGGTTCAACATATAGACCGTATTTTTGTGTGAAGGGTAATATCTGAGTATGAAAAAGTTATAGTCCATATTTGGTATGAATGTATAGGTGGTGTTGGAACCCCGAGATAGTAATGTGATGAGTTGTTATCGCAAACTGTGTAAACATCGTTGTGGTTCAACATATAGACCGTATTTGGTAATATCTGAGTATGAAAAAAGTTATAGTCCATGAATGTGTAACCCCGCTTCCGCTCAAAACCCTAATCATACCACCCGTCCTGACACCTCAGCCCCCCCCCCCCC
>CABFOV010003277.1:0-20969 GCA_902141375.1 Timema poppense | reverse complement strand
CCCCCCCCCCAAACATGTTGATTGATGATTGCTAATTATCAGTGCACGGCTCTAGACAGTGAATACTACCCGGAACCCAGACATGTTCGGAACCCCCGGTTCCCCTGCCTAGTCTAAAAACTCACATCCTTGCTGTGCGTTGGAACCCCTCTCGATAATTATTAATTAATTGTCGATGATAGACTTCCAACCCCCTCCCACTAACGGTTCAAAACACTTTCCCTCTTCCGCTAACGGGTTTAAACACTTGTGGATTGTAATCGTGTGTGGGCAAGAATGCTCTGTCCGCTCCACGGGGCTTTGGAACCCCCCAGTTCCCCCCGCCAAGTCCCAGACATATCAATTATTGATGATTGTTAATTAATTGTCAATGATTGAGAAGGTTGTAAGAGATTGTGTGCAAGCAAGCTCTGTCTACTCCACGTTGATGATTGAGCGCCAGGAAAATCACTCCCGACCGAGATTCGAACCCAGACATGTTGATTGCTAATTGCTAATTAATTGTCAATGATAGACTTCCCACCCCTTCCCGCTAAAGGGTCAAAACACTTGTGTCTTCTCCTTTCCCTAACGGGTCAAAATACACCCTCCCCTTCCCCCCTACAACCAAATCACTGGTCAAAACACCTCTCACCTTAAATCCTTTCCCTACAACCACATCCCGTTTAAAACAACCCTCCCCCTTCAACCCTTCTCGATTATTGATGATTGAGAAAGTGTCTAGTGAATAAAACTCAGATATTACATATATATTTTTTTATTATACACTTTTACAGCAATGACGCATATGTTTTTCTACAATGTCTCTTAGATGGGTTAGTAAAATTGTTTTTAGTTCACAATCCAGCATGTAATAGTCCAAACCAACGATTTGACGTGTATAGTAGGTAGCACTGATAAGATCCAGGTTTTTGATGTGCGTTTTCACCGTAGGCTGTTCTAGGTCGATGACATCCGCCGATTCTGTTAGCGTGTCGCACATATCCACGACGATTGTGTCGATCAAATCATTGCAATAGCGGGAGATGGGTGTCGACCACATGTCCCGGCGGTCGACGGCAACGTCGATGAGATCCCACACGTAACAAAGACTCACCCAGCTAGGTGCCAGATAGGCGACCCGTCTGAGTGTAGCGTCTTGTTTCTCGCTGATGACGACCATACGGTCACCGCACATGCGTCTCAGGGAGATTTCGTGATTAGTCAGAGTAATCTTCTGCGAAGGTTGCGTGTTGGTGAAAAACTTTGAAATGACCGACCTGTAGCTGCCCAGTACTTGCCCCTCTGTACGGTTAAACATGACACAGTTAACTCCGCATTTTTCTAGCTAGACATAGGGCGTAAACGTGTTCTTGACGCTCATGCTAACGATTACTCGCTTGATGTCGACTTCGTCCAGTGGAAATAAAGTGTTGAAAATACCGGTGACGGCGAGCGGCTTCACTGGCTTTGCTTTGCGTGTGCATACGTCTTGGGCTTCCATGATTATGGGAGGCACGCCACCGGGACGCCCCTTTTATAGGCGCACGCCGATTGGACGCAGCCTCTTGAGGGGTGGTGGCAAGACCCTAGCGTCTTGAAAAAAGTGTTGTAATATATCAGCACCGTAGAGTCGTTGGCAGTATGATCGGTGGGCGAGAATAGGGCGAAGAAAGTTTTCATCGGAATGTTCTGGGCGCGATAGAGAAGGTACATGAGACAGTAATGGCCGAAAACGTCCGAGGCTATACTTTGAAGTTGTATCGTGTTATGAGACGTGCGACAAGTGTTTTTACGTTTAAATGCCCGATGTCACCTTATACGGGGTGGAAAACTATAGCTGTCAAAGTATTCTCCCACGCCGTTCTTGTCGATAAAGATGGCTACCCAATGCGTCCCGGGCTTGGTGTGTGGGTCAGTGTTGATGACGAGAGCGGCAGATCACGTTATTCTTGCGGGTTGTTGATCAGCAGGAAAAACACCCGAACGTACAGAACGGAACCACGGGCTTGTTTTCAGCGCACGTATTATGGTGTGCGTGTCAATCTTCGATCATCCAATCTCGAAGTCCCGAGGCCGAAAAGAAATTCTACAAAGAACAATGTGCCATGCATATTATGCGGCCCAATTTAAGTGTTTTCAACGAAGGACAGCCTTTGTCGTACAGATCTACGATCGGTGTAGACGTGCATTTGGCTAGAAACTTTTTCTTTTCTACCCTCTTGATGTAAATGGATTCTGCACGCGTTTTAGCGCAGGAGATGAGGGATTCAAGCAGATTGTAATTCACATCACCTATATCCCAGGGAATACCTTGCAGATTGTTGACGATATAGTCGGCTTTCTTTCTGGCAGTGGTGGAAAGTTCCTTGGGGGTTTTAACACCCAATGGTGCAGTAATGTACCGCATAGAGATAAAACAATCAGTTCCTTGACGATAAACTCTTTGCGGTCGTCGATGAAGCTCTGTAAATCCACAACGACGTCCATGGTTTAAATGACGTGGCTAAGGGGCGGGAAGTCGCTTATATTAACTCCCATAGTCGGTCACGACATTTCAGTCCTTGTCGACGGTGATGATGTTGGCAAACTCCCCGTACACGATACAGTTGACTGTTTCGGTGAGAGCTCTGGTGAAGCTCACTTCGATGCTCAGAGAGCCGTGCCGCGTCAAATTCCAATGCGATGACATGTGGGCAGAAATATTAGGTGTGAGATCGAAAGCCATGAGATTATATCCCTTAGGGAAGGCTTCCCGGGTGATGTCACTGCCTTCGTTCATGAAATGGATACCCGTTCCAGAAAACAGTGTGTGGTAGGACATGACATAGTTGCCGTTTGTAAAATCGGGCTGTAGTGGTTTCGACGGCATTTGTTCCCCGTCCACGTACAGCGAGAAATGGTTCATGCAGTACGTTTGAAAGTTGAACGGGTTCTTGATGGCGTCTCCGTTGAACGCCGCGTTTGATACAAATCCCACGATGCATCGTTTGGGTAACTAGCCGGTGAACACGTCCATGAATTTCCCTTGCACGCCCGTAGGAATAGTGAGTGTTTTTACTTCAACACGGGTGATGGGATATTTTGCGTGTTTGACGTTTAATGCCTTGGCATTTGCAAACAGTACAGAAGGTGCTACTTTGACACGTCGCACTAGAAGGCTGGCTTCAACGATGTGCACCTCAAAGTGAGGGAGTTCAGGGACGGTCATAATACTAAACTCGTCTCGGGAACGGACCAATTTGACTCTGATTTCGGTGCCGTTCAAAAGGTATTGCTCTTGGTTAAACACGTCACCGTGTAGATATCCCAAAAGATCCACCGTCTTGCTTTTAGCGGTGAAACTGCAACGGTCCTCAAACCCCTTGTTGCCGGCGTTAACCTCCTCAAAAGTTCCGGGGGTGTCTGCGAACCACATACCACAAGTCAAATGCGTTCTTTTGGCTTAACTGTTGTTATTTAGCAGCTTCTTGATGAACGCTCTTTAGGCACACGGGTTGCTAGGCGGTGAGACTAGTTTTTGGTTTAAAAACACATCCACCTGTGAGAATAGTGAATGCAACCAGTTGTTGACGGGAGCGATCTGATCCACCTTGGTGAAAGCGCTACCGTCGGGTTTCATGATAGCCGCCCTGAGATAGAGCATGGTCTGTGAAAGATCGATATAGAACTCGCCTTGACCGGTAACGGTAAATTCTATGGGTGAATCATCGGTGAGGGAAGGACAGGTTTGTACTGGAGACATTGTCCACTTTCAAGACTGGTTTGAGTGGGTGGCACGGGAAAAAGATCTAGTTTACTAGTGGCACACTCGCAGGACTGAGGGTGTAGAAACGACATTTCAGCTGAAAATATCTACAGCTTCTTTCTTGACCTTTTTACGTCGGGTGACGATAGAAGACTGACGTCGTTGATTCTTACGACGCCCTTTATATCTGGAGCCAGTCATCAACGTGTTGATCTTCTGCTTGGCCTTGCGTTTCAAGTTTGTTCCAGCCTCGCTGACACGTTGCCGTAGGGCCTCTTTGAAAGAACGCCATTGATTGGCGACGTCGGAGAGCACGTTGATACCCGTATGAAGCGCCTGTTTTCCAATGGCTTTAGCGCCCTTCTCAGCAACGGTAAGACGCTTTTGAAAGGTCCACTGAAAAAACATCCTATCCCGTGTCCGCGTTGATAGGGGACACCGTGGTAGATCGAAGATATACCTGTTCCAGCCTGGTTGACGTAGTATCTTTGGTAGGGACAGTTGATGTTGAGCAGCGTTGAAAATTAAGTTTCACGCACACTTTTCCAAACTCAAATGGTACAGGTTCACCAGTGTCTGTTCTTATATTGATTTCCATGATTTCAATTTCCCTTCTAAGCACTGGCATGTAGTGCAACGTATCATAGCTAACTGTATTATGTATGTCGTAGAGTTAGTTTATGTTGTTGTTACCGACGATACGTAACAGTGGTGCCACAATGTCACCCACGGGTTGAGGATCGACGATATCCGTGTAGATGTACATTTGCGAGGGCAGGCCTGGTAGAATGTTGACGGCGTACGGTGACTTTGGGACTTTGATCAGATTAGTCTGAGGATCGAAACCGAGCTGTAGGCTTAGTTGATTAGACAGAGTCAGCAGCTGTATATTTGGTGAAGAAGAGACAACATCCTCTTTTTTGTTGGGGCTTGTGTACTTGAATACAACTCCGTAATCCCCTTTAAACGCCTATACGTCGTTTAGAGCTTTGATCAATTCATGGATAGTGCTGTAGTTTTCAGCAGGGATATGATCCTTGAATATTTGTTTCATGCCGTTAGCGTCCACCCATTTAGTTGTACCATACAATATTTTTACCCTCGGATACGGTGGTGAAAGAACACAGATATTGAAATTCAACGAGAGCGACTTCCCACCACCCGTCGAGTGTAAGACGGTAAGGAAGTTGTGTGGTGAAATTCGTGAGGGTATTTTTCGGGAAATATCCCCTAGAGCTGTCGCTCAGCAAAGTGAGGTAAAACTGGTCACTCATGGTAGGGCGCTGACGTAACTGGCAGGAATCCAGGAATTAAATTTGGATGGATAACCTTTCCACTGCACGTACACTTTCTTTCTGGCGCCTTTACCCTTGACACGTAGTATTTTATCAACTTTAAAAGTTTCCGGAAGACGTATGCGTTGCAATTCGGGTTCGTAAAACGTCCCCTCCACCTCCTCGCCGTCAAGATCGGCGAGTCTGTAGAAGACAGGTTGTCGCAAAACGACACTGCTGACTTTGAAAATTTATTCACTCCAGTTGCTCTCGTAGCCCTTTTCAAACAGCATTTTAGATCTACTAATACGCATACTGTCACCGACTTTTATTTTCAGCTTACTATTAGAGTTTGGACGCCTCTTGCCGTACAGATTATCTCTGACTTGAAGCACATTGGTTTCTGAAACGGCTGCAGGCACCATCTTGATACTGGAATGTTTAGCACCGTTGTAAGCGTAGACCAGATCTTGGAGTACGTCCACATAGCAATACGTGTTATTTTTGGTGCCACATGCGTCCTTTCAGAGTTCTATTGAATCGTTCCACGACGCTTGTCTTCACGTCTGGATTATGAATGGTGTAGTGATGGACGCCTTTTTGTTTGAGAAATTTCCTGATTAGCCGAGCCGTGAACTCTGTCCCTTTGTCCGTCTGCAAAATTTGAGGTTTACGGCCGCTTTGCTCGAAAATATCCCGAAAGGCGTCTCTCACGACGCTCCCCTTCTTGGACGTCAGCGTCCTCGCCCATGCCATCTTGCTAAACACGTCGATGACGGTGATCAAGTACACTGCACCGTCGTTGTATTTGGTGAGAGTTCGCATATCGTTGAGAATGGCTTGCCATAAATCGTCAATGTTTGACACCACGTACTTGTCGCGTGGAAACTTTTTTATCGCCAGCTTGTGTAGGGTATAAGCATCCTGCGCACGAAGCCATTCTCGTACTTTGGCGGGATCTTTCTTGGACGTATTTATGAGCGACGACGCCGCCCCTGCAAACCCTGCAGGATGAGAGGAGTCGTAGTAGATGTCGGCTATACGGTCTATTAAGCACGAAACGGCAGCCACCTGTTTTCGTCCACCCTTTTCAGTTTCTTCTTTTTAGGACGTTGCGGCGACGGTGTAAGTGGTTGTGGTACAAGCATCGGATCTCTAATGGGTGCCAAACGTTTAGGATTTACAATAAATTCTTTCGGGACGTTTATTTTTTGCAATGCCGTCAGAAACTCTCGCCATCCCGACGGTTCGCTGTGTCTTCTCGCTCTGACCAGATCGTTGACTAAATCCACAATATTGGATCCACGAAGAGGCGTTCACCTTCCCCGTTCTCGTCCCAAGAGATACCGCCACGGGAATTAATATGTTCTAGTAAAAGTTGAGCTTTTTTACGTGCCTGTACTGGTACAGTATTAAGTACCACAGTGATGGGAAGTACAGAAACTTCAGGGTTGGTGGTGGTGGTATTTTCAGGTGGCGTAGGGTTTTGACTAAAGTGCAGATAGCGGTGTAGCACTTGTTGGTATAGAGTCAATTTAGACTTGTCGTCCAATTTTGAAGCCGAGGATTTTTTCCATTTCCTTGTCCAACTCGGAGACCACTAGATTTGTTCCCGTTTCCACTTGTTGGTGGTGTTGCTCGTATCGGTTAAAATGTTTCCGGGGACACCAATATCATCATTTTCGTGTGTTCCATTATTTACTTGTTGAATAAGGAACCGAGGACCCCACTAATTAAGGGGGCTAAAAGTAAGGGTAAGAACGCTCCTCCCTTCTGAACGAGTAGTCGTCTCTTCTTCTTCCAACACTCTCCTCGTTTGACCAGCTTGCGCAACACCTGCTTGTGAGCACGTAACTTTGTCTTCTGCGCATTTTTCAACAGCACCCTCCCTTTTAAAGTGTTGTAGGCACACTCGCAAACAGCGTCGATCAGTTTCTTGTCAGCTGTTTTCAGCAATGCGACACGTTGTTGGGGGTTCATGCGATGCATCGCACGCAGCAGAGGGGTTTGCCTCAACACTTTGGAGCTCATGGTTATGAAATGATCTGTAATCGGGACGTATCGGTGTTTTTATAGCTTTTGCGTGGAAGGTACACGCAGCACCCGACATTTGTGTGGGCTCTATATCTGAACCAGTCGGGTGTACCTTGTTTGAAATTTAACAAAATATACCCGTGGGGAGTACTTGTAGCATCGGTGTAAGCCTCTTGTAAAACACGAGGGTTTTCAGGACATACCTGACACGCAAAGTGTTGAATCTGAGCTTTATCCCGGGGATTTTTAAAAAGTACGATTTAGTGTGCGTTTAAGGAAATGTCTCTTTGGCCCTTGCCCTGGTGGAATATATTTTGTGTAAGGTACATGACGCTAATATGTTGATGGTGACATCCTTTGGTGAAAAGATCGACGACCATTTCGTTGGCTTCACGCATCAGGTCGTCCAGGATAATCAGCTGTGGAGAGTCATTACAGATATCATCCATTTCCGGCAAACCTTTACAGAATATGACGTGTAGACTTGCCCCGTATTGTTTTAATCCCGGTTGCCATAGAGCATAATACCAGGTGATCTTATCAAATTTAACGTCACACTTGTGTCCAAGTGACGGATAAAGTCGGCTACAAAATGTGACTTTCCACAGCCGGAAGGGCCGCTTATGATGGCCGAAAATGGATGTTTCAACTTGTCCATAATGTTTGAGAGTGAGCTTAAAAGCTATATGAAATTGTATTAATAGGGTAGGAGGCAGGTGCAGACGTTAAAACACAAACATAGCAGTTTATATTTATTTACATAGTGGCCTCAGTAAAATAAAATAAATATTCAGGTAGGTACTGGCAGCTAAAAAATAATCCCGGTTGCATAAAATAAAGGGTATGTGACAAAGATCCCTGGTTCATCCCTTGGCGGGACATTCAAACCTAAGACTCACTAACGATTGATCTTGGGCATAAAACGTAACCCAGAACCCGGGAGGATTACGTACGAATGGTGATACCTTTACCCCTCTTCACTGTTTGACTTGTGACCGGTGATTGGGGTTCAAATCCCAGTCGGGTGTACAGAGGGTGGTTTTTCCTAAACTATTCTCACATATTCCCTCCGTGCAAAGGTGGTTACTATTCCTTCAGATACAATCTTCTACATCCTTAACACACTAGTGTAAATATTACGTATGACGCGGAGCTAATATATAAATATACATACAGGATGTTTGAACCAAAAGTATGTCCTTGCACGCTCTATACGTGCACACGAATGTTAAAGTGTCAAGTTAATCTGGACCATTTATCCTTGCAAGGAGGAGTATGGGTTTCGGTTCCCGCCGGTGGTGAACGTAAGCTGTTTTATTTCATAACATATTTTCCCACTCTCCCTACACGTAAATGGGGATGCATTTCCTCTTAAGGTTCTACCTACACCGTAGTTACCCCTATTTGTTATAAGGTATTTAACGTGCACTTATAAACTAATTTGAATACAGAACAGACACAACACCCAGCCGCCCACCACGGCCGTTAATTCATCGCTGTGAAATGGTAAACCCACATTTCACAAATGATAAATTCTCAGGTGATGCTGTGTAATAGAACCCTGGCCCTTTAAGAAGACACGTTATCAATGGAGAAAAGGTATTGGATCAGCTAGTTCAAAACAAATTAATAATAATAACCATCTTCAGTGTTTGAATGGTCACTCTCGGGTTAATAATGACCTACTGATGTCGGGGAGATAGGGGTTCAATTCTCGGTTGGGTGTACTAAATGAGGTTTCTTTTACCAAAGAGATGCGGGTATATTACCTCTACAATGCTTCCTTCCTAATCTCTACCCCCCATTAGAATAATAAATCTTTGACTTACAACTAATTTAGTTATTTCATATAAAGATGGTACTGTATACTTATTTATTTTGCTAAAACTCGAAAATATGGTTAACCCCCAAAATAATATTTCCCGATGCGCCACTGATCAATGCTTTTATTATGTGGGAGAAAGTGACCCGGAGGATCCATGTTAAAACTCAAAAAATATGGTTAACCCCCCCCCAAAACAATATTTCCCGATGCGCCACTGATCAATGCTTTTATTATGCTGGAGAAAGTAGCTCACTGACTCAATGGGAGGGAGCAATGTGATCTTTTTGATATGAAGGGCAATACACAGGAATGAGAAGGAATAATAAAAACTGTTTTTGATATATACTGTAATATTAATTATAGATTATTTAACGTATAGTCCGAATGAAATAGTAAGACTCAATAACAACTAATTATTTGATCAGAGGGCTGGGTTTGATATCTCGTTGATATTATTATAATATGTTAGTGTGACTGACATCCGGTGCTAGTCTTTGAAAACAGGACTATGAGACTATGGCAATACATTAATTACCAATCAACATGATAACAGGACATACGCAGCTACATTACCAGATGCTTACAGGCAGTGTCTTGACTCAGGGGCTGCCCGGAGATATCAGTATACTGCCAAGGACGGGGATATTGAGGTTCGAATCTCGGTTGGATCAACTGAGGTGGATTTCCTCAAATGATTTTCCACTCTCCCTCCACCCAAATGAGGGTTCTCAATTAACAATCTGTTAGTTTAATTAGTAATTAAGTAGTTCGAGGTTTGACTCTATGCTCGGTAAACTAGGCATGTTTTCCACTCTCAAGATTATATATTCTATAGTCTTCGCCAGGGATGTTGTTATAACAAGAGGTAAATGCTCTAGATTTTTTACTATAACTTTCCTTATCCTACTCCATTAGTGTATGAGTAGTGATTGATACAATTATTTAACACTAACACAAGACATTGAGAAGTTATAAGTACCAATTTTCCTCACTAGATGGCACATAATAATTTACTCGTAAATAGGGATATATTGAAGGATTCAGACACTAACGCATATTTATTGATTGTACCATTTGAATATTACTCGCAGACAAATAGTGTTTATAATTCGATATAAGGACTAGCTATCCTTTTCAATAAGTAGTTGTTCTTTTTAATGGATTATTAAAGCTTTAAGCAATTGATTGTGAGACGGGCCTCTTAACCCCCGCTAATTCATTTTATCTCTGACTTGATCACCATGGGAAAGTATCTACTTTAAACTCGCTTTGAAGGTCGGATAGTATAAGGCGCAAATCGCTCACTGCCTATGTTGAGGAGATTGTGGTTTGAATCTTGGTCAGTTGTACTGAGGATTTTCCAATCTCCCTCCACGCGAATAAGAATACATATTCTTTTAACTCTACAAGAATGGATGTAAGGATAGATGAAACACACAGTTCCTTTTAAATGTTAATTAGTAGTGTATGCATTTTATGTGAGCTTAAATCTAAACGTGCATTGATGGTGACTGGATATGAATATTCAGTACATTGAGTTCAAGGCAATCCCTGAAGTTAAAATATAACACACATCAGATTAGTTGGGTTTTTTTCCACAAAACGTTTTATAGAAATAAATGAAAAATAATTTCAACATTAACGTCGTAGTATATTTTCCCTATAAATACATTATGATTGGACGACATACGTTGACTAAAGTGTATGACTCATGTCTTACAAGTGGCAAGGTGGTGGTAGTTCAACTCCATCCATGCGTACTTTCCACTCTCCTTTAACACACCTGGTATAGGTTCACAATACTTCATTAGTGTAAATATCTTTACATCCCAAAGTACTAAATATAATATTTTTACTCTACATCCATCTACCCGCCTATGGCATGGGTCATTTTTTATATTAAAGTCATATATTTTCCACTACGGGCTTGTCGTACCTTAAGACTAGGACATGCACAACATCCCTGCCGTTAATTTATCAATGTGAAAGTGTAAGCTCACATCTCAGCTATGATACATTTTTCTTACATTCTGGGAACTGAACCTGGGACCCTTAGCTCTATAGGAAATACGCTACCCACCAATGTAAGGTGTCAGATTGAATATGTTCACTCAACATATTAATGATCACCATCCTAAGCTCTTTTGTATGTGTGTATTTGTATATACATGCACCGATTTTCTAAGGAATGGCCATATCTGACAGCTAGAAGAACTTCCTAGATTAATACGCTAAGTCATGTGATCAGGGCGAGTGTAACATTCTCATGGAAACAAACCAGGGCACATGTAAACATGAGGGAACCGGGGGTTCCGAATCTCTCTGTCGGGGTAATATTCACTGTCTAGAGCCGTGCACTGATAATCGGGGGCTGAAGGTGTCGGGGCTGGTGGTATGATTAGGGTTTTGAGCGAAAACGGGGTTAAACATTCATACCGAAAATGTACTATAACTTTTTCATGAGCAGATATTACCCTTCATACACAAATACGGTCTATATGTTGAACCACAACGATGTTTACTCGACAAGGATGTTTACAATCTTGTTTAAGGTCATAGTGGGCTATCGTGTAGGGTTTACTACTTAAGTGAATCAAAACCTGACCTATAAATCATCATAAAGAGGGTTACATTATAAGCCGCTCCTTTTGGGACTCTGAAGGAAGTAATACTCTTAGCCTTAGGAATCAAGGTAAAACAGCTTTCATCCTAAGTTTCGCGGCAAAGACCTTGGTGAAGTCATAATCTCAGCCTTAGGAATCAACGTAAAAGAGTTTTCATCCTAAGTTGTGTGGTAGGGACCATGGTGACATCAGACTCTTAGCCTTAGGAATCAACGTAGAACAGTATTCAATCTAGGGTGCCCAACAGGGACCATGGTGAAGTCATAATCTTAGCCTTAGCAATCAACGTTAAACAGAATTCAATCTAGGGTGCCCAACAGGGAACTTAATGAAGTAAGACTCTTAACCTTAGGAACCAACGTAAAACAGGTTTTAAGTTGCTCGCCAGGGACCATATGGAGGGTGGCCTGATCAGCTTTCCCTGCCAACCGCTTTGTGTTTGAAGAGTCGGGGAGTCTAACCACTCTCTGCCCCTCTAGTTACTCCATTACAGCCAACCTCTACAGAGATTCAGGCATCTATCAGGAAAACCCTATGGACGTTGCCCAGGAGCCACCACGGGGAGGCAATCTGCAAGGATTTCAGGACATGAACCTTGCGGATGAGACAGGAAACCCTTGTCTCGCCCAAGTTGAGCGGTCGTCATGAGAGAGAGCACGAGCACATCTCAAACCCATGATCGTCCATCCACAACCCAGCACTAACCCCCCTTTCGCAATATTGTATGTCAAAATTGATAGATCGATTGCTTAAAGTTTTAAATTCAAATCGTCTGAAATGAGGTACTTAACTAAACATCTTATGAGTGTCCACCATCATGAAACAATTAGTTAGAAGATATATGTGTATACATCGTTTGGCATAGGCTCAAAGAATGTCCTTGCCATATTTAGTTAAAATTGGTCCACGCATTTTACTATTGTGGAACATATATCTAAACCTGAATATATCAAGGCTTTGTTGATGGAGGATCATCAAATGTAAGCTATGTTGAACACTGAGGGATCACCGGAGCTCTGGTAGGGAGCGTAAGGTGAGTGGGGGTGGGTATTTTTAGTTGAAATCCATGCAGTAAAAAACTTATTTCAGGAAATTCCATTTTGCAACTATAAATACATTACAAAAATCAATTTAATAAGTTAAAACAGGAATTGGGTAGGGAAAGATGAAAAATGAAAGATGAAAGTGATGGTGTTTGCAGATGACCTGATGGTGTGGGATAGCTATAAGGAAGAATTACATGAGCAGCTGGAGGTTTGGGAAGAACTAGTGGAGTGGTAGGTAATGATGTTTAATGTAAGTAAGAGTGAGATGGTGACCACGACAAGGGAGGACGGGTATACAATTGGTGTAACAGTAAGAGAGGAGTAGTTGAAGAGAGTAAAAAGTTTCAAGTATATGGGAAGTATTGTAGATGAGAGTGGATGAAACAGTAGAGAAATAAGTGAGAGAGGAAGGCAAGCGGAGGCATTTTTCAAAAGTGTGAGAAGACTTATTTGGAGCAGGTATATGCCTGATAAGTGCAATGCCGATTACCTACCAATTTTGGATTACATTGCAGAAACGTGGGTAGTGAAGTAAAAGGATAGAAACAGAATGCAGGCGAGTGAAATTAGATTTCTGAGAATTAGGACTAGCGTGAAAAAATTTGACAAGATGATAAATGAGAGAATAAGAGAAATAATAAAGGAATAGCCAGTTAAAGGCAGGATAGAGAAGGCAATATTTAGGTGGTATGGCCATGTGAGAAGAATAGAGAGGGAAAGGATTCCTAGGAGGAGGTTGGGTATGGACGTGGAAGTAAGGAGGATGAGAGGAAGACCAAGGGACAGATGGCTGATGGAAGTAAGGAGGAGTGTCGAGGAGAGAGGATAGGACTGGGCCAAGGTGGAGGGAGAGAAGTTGTGGTAGGAAAGAAGGTGGTGGAGAGGCATATGTTCTAAATAGATCCAGCCAGTGGCTAGAAGCTATTCATGATAATGATGATGCTGATACTAATTAAAAACATAACCTCGCTACTCGCGGTTAATTAACTAAGCATCCCTAGTGTATAGGGATCGCAAAGATATATCCATATAAAAATATATTGCTATGGTTATAAAAAAAATCGATTTATTTATATCGATACTTTAGTAACCGATATTTTGATAAGTTTATTGATATATTTAATGTATTAAACTAGGCTTTAGGGCTTGTGAATCAAACTAAATTAAACAACTTTTTATCTAATTTTACTAATTGTATCAATTTTTTAAATATTTATATTAAATTTTTCTGCTATTTTCAACAAATAAATAAAATATTAAAGAGTGAAAAGTGGTGAAGAATAGCATTACAGAACAGAGGCATCCTAAGGCTAGTCGCTCACTATGGCGCGCTGCGTGGAACCGCTGTATGAAACATTCTGCACACTCTCCACCGGAGGTCCGCCCATGTAACGCGCTGCGTGTAACCGCTGTATGAAACATTCTGTACACTCTCCACCGGAGGTCCGCCCATATAACGCGCTGCGTGGAACCGCTGTATGAAACATTCTGTACACTCTCCACCGGAGGTCCGCCCATGTAACGCGCCGCGTGGAACTGCCATGTGTAACATTCACTAAACTACTGTGGTACTTGGGATGAATTAGGTTATACAAATTGGGATATTCTTTAAACTAACAATACCCTCTCTCGGGTGACCTGGTGGTCCAGGGGTAAGGTGTCAGACTTCTGTGCTAAGAGTCTGGGGCTCAATCCTCGGTCCTGTCACAGATTTATCTGATTGCCAAACTCTTCCTTCACCTCTGACAAGACGTGTATTAATCACAACTTGTGAATGTGTGGAATGCCAGGCCTCCACTGTGGTTCGGATTCCACGTTAAACTGTAGGTCCTCCATTTCATCTCACAGTCACCCTACCATTACACATTAGCGTAAGTGCGTATAATGAGAACGGGTAGTAAGACGTGGTGCTAAAAGTAAAAAGTAAGAATAAAATACAAAACGGTCACAACCCACAACATCATGTTGCGTAGTTAGCTAACGCGCTAATTTCCTTTTGAGTTAAACTGCCGAGAATGGGGAGATCTAGGTTCGAATTTCGCTCGGGTGAACTTGGGGTAGTGTTTCTTAAATGGTTTTCGACTCTCCCTCCACGCAAATGCTGGCTCACTTCCTTTAAAATCAACCTTCCAAATACCTAACTCTTTAGCGTAGTTAGGGTATAAGCGTATAACTGAATAAGTAGTAAGACACGGTGCTAAATAATATTTTTAAAAAATCATGTGTTGAAGTTATAGACATGCCGGCACTAAACCAACGCACCCGAATGGTGTTCGAATGACACGAGAGCATATTCCTCCCATGGTTCCTTCTACAACCTACGCCCACTCAGGTGCGCCGCGACGCGCCGAAGGAAATAATAATCCTTCTCTAGAAACCTCGAGGGTTCCGACATGGAAATTCCACAAGGCGGTGCCTGTAATGAGCGCTTCACCATTGGATTGCCTAAGAAGCAGACAGCGGAAATTTTCTTCTCGGCGGCGTGGTTCCACACAGCGCGGCTTGGTGAGCGATGAGCGTAATACTAATCGATGCTTTCAATATATGCCTTGCAATATATCAAATGATAATTATATAGATATATAATATCAAATTGTCATTCCTTCCTGTGTGTACGGAACTTTACTCCCCATAGAGACAAGGAAAAGATAGGTTTTATTTTATAGATATACTCCAGTAGACTTGCTCTCTTTCTCTCTCTTTAGCAATACTTGACTCCAAACAAGGGTGCGTTGTATACTGAGACCAGCAATAAGGCAGATAAAGGTATTTAAATTACATCCATCACAGGTGGATTAACTTGAACGTGACAGAAGAGCCAACAAGCTTCTTTCGTTACCCGCTCTCATGTGGAATGGAAATATATGGTCCGATTTTAATAGGAACAACCTTCTAGATCATTCAAATAGACGTCTTATAACAAAATTTATAGCATTTAGCTTTTTTATTGTATTATTTTATCGCTATTGACAATATCTAACAAAAGTGGCATCTTCAAATAAAATGACTTGTCAACTTGACGTATAAATGCGTGAAATTAGATCTAGTAGCTTTTCTTACTGTTAGATGAGATTATTCTTATGATAATTTGAGGGAAGCAGCTTAAACGACTTTGCCTATTTGGAAAATTAGATGCTATTTTGCGAAGTGAGTTGCATCTTAACTTGACGCACCTAAGCACTCTAAGTGCCGTATGCAAGAACCTGACTAAGGGGATGCTTTGTCGACACTAGTGTGGGTTTTCTTGCGTCATCAGAGGTTAATAGGTGGTGATAGTGTTCTTGGGACCACACTATCGGTCCACTAAGAGTTCACTATACGTTCTTGCATACTTCCCTGAGAACTATTACACTTTGACACCAATGTACAAAATAGAAATAGGGGGAAGAAAATGAGCATTTCACCCTGCGAGGTTTCTTGTTTATCTGCTAATAACACTTTCCCTCTTTCTTTGATAAGTTCAAACACTCACTATAATATTTGTTCCTTGAAAACATTGACTTGCTTTTTAATTTCCCCTTTTTCTTCTTCTTCTTCTTATTATTAGCACCGCGTCTTACTACCCGTTCGGGTTATACGCACTTACGCTAATGTGTAATGGTAGGGTGATTGTGAGATGAAATGGAGGACCTACAGTTTAACGTGGAATCCGAACCACGGTGGAGGCCTGGCTTTCCCCACATTCACAAGATGTCTTGTCAGAGGTGAAGGAAGGGTTTGGTAATCAGCCCTTTTTCTTGTTTCCTATTCTAGATAGCCATATGCTACCACTAACTTTATTAATCCACATCCTGGGAGGATGACTTCCGCAGGCCATTTTTATGACCAAGTCAAATAGCCTAAGTTGTAGATCATTTGTAAAAAGTAAGTTAAAAAAACTATTTTAAGATAACAATAATAAATGTGTGACACTGTAGGACTATTTTTAGAATTATTTAAGAATTTATGATATTTGTTTTATCGATATACTTTAAAAACTCACTAAATAAAACGTAAATTAATCAAGATGAGAAATGCTCTCTTGATATGCCGTGACGTCACAGGTAGGCAACGTCCTTGAGATAAATACCGTCAGATTCTCACGCTTAGATTTAGAGGGTAGTTTGGGGATGGAAGGGAGTAGTTGAAACAACAGGCATGGTGAGTTGGTCTTTCGTCTGCCAGTGACGGGTAAATGGGTGTTCAAACACAGTTTGGATTTACTCAGGGCTGTATTTTTCCCCTTCTAAGCAAATGATGGTAGCCTACATTTCCTTTAAATTATACCTTTCTCACCCCTAACCCATTAGAGTTAATATATGCTAATGAACCGAACGGGCAGTAGGACATGATGGAGGAAAAAAATGAATCAGTAAAGTGTTAATAAAATATGAATTTTAAAATTTTGGGGAGACTTGTTATTGTAAAAGAAAGCACCCTAAAGGATGATAGCTGTAACGGTGTCTGAGTGTATGTTGTGTTTGCTCAAGTGGTTCAAGGGACTTTTGAATCACTTGTTTTCCAATAATTGTATTATTTCACCATTAAATATTGTGTGCTCTCTAAATAAGGTTAATAAACTTTTATTTTAAAAATGTTTGGGAGCTTCTCTAATATTTCCATTATAATGTAAAAAACTGTCACATTATTTTAAATTTGCACTAATCCCAAAAAAGGTTAGGGAAGAAGGAAGGTCTCCAACAATCTTTCATCAGAACAAAAGTTTATTAATCGAGAAAATATAAACGTTTCTCCAAAGAAATAAATGGTAAGTTATGATGCACCGAACAGACTTTCTCGCTCTATTGCCTAAAACTGGAGATATTTGATGAAACTTGTAAAATATGTTAGTCAAAATAATACACATTATTGCAGAAACACTCCACCAAAGATCATAAATAAAATAACTATATACCGTTAGATATTGAGAAAAAAGTGAACACCTTTATTCACCAAAGCCCATTATCAATTTCCCAATTTTTTTTAAAAATTATCTCAAATAGTTGTGAATATATTATTATAATAATTATTATTATTATTAGCCCCGCGTCTTACTAAGTGTTCGGGTTATACGCAGATATATTATCAAAAGTGGAAATATCCACTTATGTAAACTATATTTAGTCATTTTTGGTAGGGACTGAATTTGCCATTTGGTCTATGGTGTTAACATTGGTAAGACACAAAATTAAACCAAAATCGTTAGATCCTGCTTTGAGAAAATCGATTTTATTTTCTCTTTTGACGGTTAATTAATATAAGGTTAGATAGATCATTTCAATAACCCCTCGGGGTAACCTTATGAAAACCCATAATATCAAATGTTATCCTGATTGGTAAAACGATATCAACTCTAGTGCCATTAACAGACAGATGGGATTGCAGAAAATATTTTTTTGGGTTCAAACGTGCACATATTTCAAAACCTTGAGCTGGATTTTTCTTAGATCGCAATACTTTCTTTACCTGAGAAGTAAAAATGAGGTATAAATTGTTAACTTCCAATAAAAACTCATTTGAACACCTTTACCGGGGGAGTATAACACGTGGCAAGACGACAGATTCATGTCCAAGATGTATTAGTTATCAACATTTTGAGAACCTGTTAAGCACTTCATAGCTGTTGGAGTTGCAGAGGGCTTGGTGATTTGGAGAGTTCCAGAAACATTGTGATTACATATTACATCTCACCCCTCCCTCTCCTCTGCCTGTTGTCTCTCAATATAATTATATCTCGTCACAAGCCCTCCCCTTATGCTCCTGTGCTTGGTTTTATCAGAAGTGTTTGCCTAATTGAACACCATTAAACATGTATTATCTAACTGTGGCATCAGGATAGAAAGAGGGCGAGGGTGTAAGATGGACAAAAATAGAATTTGTTAATCACCTTTGGCACAAGTCAGGGGTTTTCGCATGAATTTCACCTGGGGTAGGCGCTAATTTTGTTGTTGTTGTTGTTGTTAAAGTATATCCAGTTTCTATGTTACACCACAATTAAATAGGCTATTTAATGAATTGGACACATTTTTGCCCCTTCTGTGAACTGGCTTCTTTGCTTGCTTATTTCACGGACCAGGCAAAAAACTGGTCCAGTTCATGCTGCCTAGTTCATGACTTGCTATTTCATTAACTGGGAAGTTCCCAACAGTAGCATACACAGGATTGAGAATGTGAGGGGGGGGGGCTTAAATGGGTTTGGGGGTTCCCCCAACCACTGTAGGCATTTTTTTTACCATTATACACTTCTAAAAACTTTTTTGGAAGGTTATTTATTGGTATTTGTTAACTTGATCATTTATATCTAACAAAATAATAAATAAATAGGCCTAAATCAAATTTGGTTTAACCGTCACATAAGCCTACTGTCACAAAAATTACCGATTATGTATAATAAGTAAATATGTATATCCTTAGATTTTTTGTAAAACTCTTAACAATATTAGCTAAGGTCTATACGGTGGTGTCATAACCCCCCACCCCCATTTTTATTTATCTTCAAATCTGCGTGAATCTTGGGGCATCCTCAAACTACGGTAGGGGAGATCAAGCCCCCCCAAGCCCCCCATGGCTACGCTACTGGCTCCAAAACAAAACCCAGTTTATGAACTAGACGAATTTTTACCAGGTCCGTTAAATGGAAAAGCGAAGAACAGGCTTGGTCCAAACCTTTAATTGGTTCAGAATGGATGGTTAGGAATAAGGGTTAGCTTATAGTTCTTAAACTGAAATTGGTTTTCAAATATTATATATTATCTTTTAGTAGATGGGACATTAATTTCCAGTTCATTAAATGTGCAGGAGTTTACGAAATAACTGTTCAATTTTGAAAGGGTTGACAGAAGAGTCAATTTCACGTCATAGACAGATATTTGGCAAACTCGTGAAATAGGCAGTTTTGTAACCACCTTAACTAACTAGTAAACGTGATAAAAAGTTAAGGAGTTACAAGAGAATAACTGTATTTGTTTTATTTGTAATAAAAATATGGATGATACATAAATAGAATTACAAATTTAGTAATATTGTTTACTTTATAAAGTTGAAGTTAGAAGTTAAACATAATATTTTATAAGATATTTATGATGACAGAAGGTCCCAAATAAGAAACATTAATATAAACATTACGTCCAATAAATATTAAAACTAACAAGAGTTTTAAGTTGAAGACTTCGATGTTAATATATTTTCCCTGGGTATAAAGTGGAAGACGTTAATACATACATATTTCCTCCATCTGTAAAGCCAAAATAGTCTAAGGTATAACGTGAGCAAATTTATGTAAACACATCATCCCAATAAAATTTACATAACTCTAAAGTAAAGGACTTTAATACCGAATATGGCGTCCCTACAAACACATATCAGACACCCAACTGCCTATGGCCATGAAAAATGACGACACGGTGCCAATATACAAAGTGACAGGGTAACTAAAAGATGAGGAAATTAATTTAACACCAAAACATTTCAATATTAAAGATATATATATATATATATATATTTCCCAGAACACACCAACGTAAATACCATAATATCCACCGAGCCCACCAATAACGGCGTAATGTCCCAAACGTAAGTAATGGGTCTATTAAAGCTTGCCAGCTTCCCGAGCTAACGACCTGACAAACGGCGCACAAGATCTGTGAGAAATACAATATGACAAAAAGGGAGTTGTCTTACAACCCCAAAAAAGCTAGTCTGTATCTTACAATAAACAAAGTTATAGTTAAGATTAGGCAGAAATAGACTATTGCCAAAACCTATACAAATTTACAATGGTCATCTCCCTTTGTACCGCTTAAGGCGACGAAGGCAACCATAGTTACGTACAACAAGTCAAGTTCCCAAAGTAATAAAGCATAAAGAATGCAGCCAAGGCTGGCCTCCCAGAAAACTATCCATCTGCACAAGTTGCAAACGATATAACAAAAGGTACCAAGAGCGTGACTCTATATTTGCTAACTGGTGACGAGAAAACAAATTCGCCCATGAACATAGATTTGGTTCCCCAAACAATCAAACCATAATAAATCGTGGCAAGAAATATATTCCACGGCCACAGCCCAAAGGAACCCATCCTAAAATTAATAATCAAATTTAAACTGTCAAAACCAATAATTTAGAAAATCTTTCCCCATTATAAGCCGAAACAAAATTTAGAATAATGCAAATAAGTCAAAAGTTAATCCGGCGCTCTCACCTTAGCAAGTCAGTGATACAATGAGTAACCATGTGAAAGATACATCGCAATATATAGTCGACACAAATACCAGACATGCCCGCAGAGAGAGGGAAAGAGGGAGGGATAAAATGGGGGGGAGGCAAGCAGCGCCTAGAGCCCTTTTATGCAGGCGTTTTGTGCCGCGCGACACACGGCAGCAAAAGCCGTCGCGTTTTCTAAGTCACTGGAAACAAATGAGTCCTTTTATGCTCTGCCGTCCGAAAAACTTGCCGTCGCGT
>CABFOV010003276.1:20196-68364 GCA_902141375.1 Timema poppense | reverse complement strand
GGTAAGAGCTTTGGCGTACTAAGCCGAAGGTCCCGGGTTCGATTCCCGTGTCCAGGTGTCATTTTTCAATTTTCAGAATATGTTGTTTATTATAATTAAAATATTTGGTTCATATAAAATAAATAGTATGCAAAGGCATCGCGAACTTATTAATGAATCTTTGATTTTATTCGGTGTTAAATCAAAGGATAATCCCAATTAATTTAGATAGCTGGGACGAATCAAATTGCTCTTTGGGAAGATACATTATTGAAATTATTTTAATAAAAACAGTTTAGTGAGTGACGCACGGATAGAAATTAGATTTTGAGTATGACATTCCACAACGCGGGGGACGATTGACGACAGTAGAAATTCCCTAGTTAACCTTAAGGGATAAATTAATATAATAAATGTAAATACACAAAGGGGTCTGTTAGTAAGGGATTAACCTTAAATAGCGAGGAAAGAAAATCTTAAAATCATCTCTACTGCTCTCAACTGGGATTTAATCCCCGGTCTTTTGATTGACAACGATCATGTGCAATGCGATGCCTTATTTTGGGGAGATATTTGAAATCGAATTTAGATCATCTTATTAAATTGGACAGCCGCGTATCATACTGGATATTAAACAACGCTTGTACAAAAACTGGATCCTTTTGCCAAAAAACCCATGTCTATGCGTAGTTTTTCAACTAAAATTAATAGCTATGGGCGGCATTCTATTCCTAAAAATGATTATTTCACTGTACTATTTTTATCTAAAACAAAATGAAGGCATCAACGTATTGCTCTTATCTATGTTGTCAGACTTTTGAGTAATATATTAATTCGATAAAATACAACATACTGTAACGCTATTGAATTTAATCGCCCCACGTTGGGCGTCGATTGAAACACTACGGATTTTTTCCAGGTAAAATATTGCTGTGATGATGATTAGGGTGTCTATAGCTCCGTGGTCGAGCGCCTATCACCACTGTACGGGATAGATACCGTTTACCTAGCTGTTAATTGCTCCGTGGTCGAGCACTAATTAAATCGATATATTTAATTGAATTAAAGAAAGCGAACTTTTGATGGCTGTTTATTCACACACGATTTATTTAAATCACACTTGTTAATTACTTATACATATTCCAATTAAATGTTTTATATCAATGCACACTTGTGATAATAACGTAAATTATTGTATTCTGTGACTGTGAGAGCTAGTGATAGATTTGTGAGTTCCTAACTGCGTTGCTTGTGTGAGTGTGAGTGTTAGAGCGACGTGGGTGTGTGCGGCTTGTGCGTGGGGGCCTTAAACATACGCACAAAAGGCTTATATATGACACCCCTTGGCACTAGTGCAAAAACTAATAGAGTCCTGGCGACAAGTGTTGTGAAGGCTAGCTTCTTATTGGTAGAGGGAATTGGCGTCTTTGGCAAATACTGCGGAGTTGTTCCTTTTAACAGGAAATAGCGCAGTTGTTCTTTTAACAGGAAATATGGTATAAAAATGTATTTTAGTGGTGTAATCCTTTTCCCATTATTTCTGAAATGCGCCTGTTTCTTCATGGATAAATCTTAAAAGGATACTCTACATATACTACTTTAAAGAAAAATTACCTTCATCCATGACTTTTTACATAATTAAGAGTAATCCAAACCAATATCATTACAATACTTAATCTTAAAAAAAATCCACATAAAATAGCTTACTCTGTCCAAATGCCACAGATTTGTGTGTGCGTAAGAGAAAAAGAAAACATTCGAAAGTTTCTTTCTTTTTAACAAGCGTCAGGTCAAAATTTTCACACACTTTCATAGTTATCAAATAAGCACCGTGTGCTAATACCTACTTACTACGCTGAATCGAGCAAAAAGCGTCAGAATACAAAAATAAATTGTTGTATTATACTATGTCCAAATTGATATAAAAGCACCAAGAAAGATAATATTCATAACATCTATAAAAAGTAACAGTTGTATATAACATAACATGACTTGATGTATGCACAATAAATTGATTCTAGTAACTTGATTAATTAACTTTTACTGTTCTTCCTACCAAAAGCATATTAATCAGCTGTACCTCTTTGATACGCTGCCTAAAGAACTCACTGACTTAGGGTTTATGATTTTTATATTTTATATCTCCATACATGCTCCATATTGAACTTATTTAACCCCGCTCAAAATAAATTATGATGTATTAAAAATGAGGGATTTGTATATTGGCCTTAATTCGGTGACCATAATTACTTTAACCAAAAGTGAGACATGGCATTTCCTCCCCCTTCACTCCACCCCTAAAAAATTAGGCAAAAAATTTCTTGCAAACGTTTATTTTAGAAACACGTGAAAACAGGATTATTAGAATGATAAATAATTGTCAATAAAACGCTATTATTTTCAACAAATAATAATTGTACAATAATTGTGTCAAAACATAGCCTATGTCAATATGTCATAAAAATGGATTTACTTAGGTTTATTATTCCAATCATATTTATTGGAATTTTTTATTGCATTCAATGAGTCATATTTATCAAATAAATAATAATAAAAGTCAACTGCAACTAAACTTCATGAAGTTGAAACAAGTGATCGAAACACCCAACGCCCGACAATTATTGTTTGTAGCCCCGAAGCACGGTAATTCTTTTATTGCTCTTCTGAAAATTTACACTCACTTTTTGGTATTGTAATAATGATTGCTAAAACAAACAAAAAAGGCCATTAACTGTAAACATTACTTCGCTACTTCACATTTACATTGCTACCAGAACACAAATGACGAAGGAATGACAATTGGTGAACTGAAAGTCAAGCGCCTTTTCAAAGATCAATTCTTGCTTTTGTCAAAATATGGCAGAACATGTCTTGAGATATAAAATTATTTATCGTTTGACTCATATTTACCACTGCAGTGCTATGGTAAAATTATAAAGGAAAAATTGCTTTTTATATGTTGCCACAAAAAATTGAGATAAAAAGCCATTAAAACAGTCGGGACAAATATGTGTGTCCCCAAAACGGGGCATTCTCGATTAATCGGAACGTATTCTCACCATTCTATAAAGTATGATAAAAAATTTTATTTGGATTATTTTATGTGAGGTTATTGTGGCATATTGGCATTTTTTTGTAATTTTTAGATGCCTAAGAAATATTAAGTCAGTAAAATACTGTCCATACATATTTAGGTAACGGTCATTAACCCAACTACAAAGCAGAGTAGCGTAGCGGCCATTAACCAAACTTCATTAGCACATGCTTTCAACCCCACAGCCATGCTTCAGCCTTATATGTCTAGACCGTAGGTACGCACATAAAACTCCTTCTTTGTTTATCTGTTGTGACGTCATTCAAAGCGGCCATGTTGATTTCACCGTAGTAAAATTTAATAGGTAAACGGGTGTAAGTGGTGGTTGGTTTTTGAACTGCTACTATTTTATATATATCTTCGTTTAACGAAGAATGTATCCAGTAGGACAGCGTAAGTGTATTTAATTAATATTTCCTTAATATATCAATATATTCCATTTATTGAAAACATATCAAGAAGGCCTTTATGCTCTTGCGGATATAGGATTTCAATTAATTTTAATGTCACGTTTTTAATTTTAAAAATATACTATACAATAGCTATATCTACTAAATACATTCATGGTTAATGTTTAAATTCATGTAATCTCGTCGTGTGATTAATTGTAATTGCACAAAGCTAAATTATGGTGTGAAACATTTAAGTTACGTCGTTGAAAAATAAAGTAGCAAAGGCATGTGATGGGTGATGGTAAAATAAATAGTTAACTAGATTAACAAACTGGTCTTCAAAACTCCACGTAATTTAGCCTCGCTTCGTCTTAACGATAGCTATACTAAGAAAGTTTTAGACTAATTCAATACTAGAATTCCAAATAAACGCCTATTTACCTCTCGCGCCCTCGATACCGCGGTTTGGAAATTTCACATTAGTTGTAGTTTCTCCCAAAGACCAAGTAACATTGAAAATTAAATTGTAAATAAAATTGTTAACTTAAACTGTAATAAACAACATGTCGAACTCGCATATTATTGTCTGTCTATAAATACACACACAAGCTCAGTTGCATTTTGAAATTGTCTGTAAGAAATGCACATTGGCCATCTCTTGTGTTTATGTTGTTGTGTTGGCTTAAGTTTAGCCAATCGGAAACAAATAGATCGTGACTCGATCTTGGTTGAGTGTACTGTGGGTGGTTTTCCTTAAATGATTTCCCACTTTCTCTCCACACAAATGTAGGTAGGGTACAATTCCTCAATTCAACCATCCTCAGAGGGGAGGGGGCACCTCTAAAGTTTGTATTGTTATTTAAATTCAATTTGAATATTTGGCAAAAATTTTTGTTAGAAGTATTATTAAGTTAAAGCATACTAATATTTGGCAAAACTATTTAATGATCACCCGCCTCGGTGGCATAGTTGGCTAACGCGCTAGTCGTGTTGCAGCACGACTGCTGAGGACGGGGAGTTCGAGGTTCGAATTTCGGTCGGGTGAACTGGGGGTGGTTTTTCCTAAATGGTTTTCCACTCTCCCTCCACTCAAATGCGGGTNGGTTTTCCACTCTCCCTCCACTCAAATGCGGGTTCACTTCCTCTAATTCAACCTTCCCAAGTCCTAATCCATTAGAGTAATTGGTACCTAAAGCGTATAACCCGAATGGGTAGTAAGACGCGGTGCTAAATATTATTATTTAATGCTGTGGTTTTTTTTGCATTTTGTCCTGCTACTCATTAGGGGTCCATGCACATATATACTAATAACAATGTATAGGGAATAGGAAGGTTACATTATGAGGAAGTGTACTCACATTTGTGTGTGGGAGAGTGTAAGACAATCTAGAAAAAAACACTTGGTACATCCGACTGGGATTCGAATCCCCATCTACCCATCTTTGGCAATATAGTCTTATTGCAATAGAGGCGCCTTAGAACTGGGCTCGCAAACCAATGGCCCACAGGCCACATCTAGCCCATGTGACATGTCTGACCGGCCTACCTATCTGCAACACACTTAAATCACTATCCGGCCTGTACTCATATATGCACACAAAAATACTAATAATTAAAGTGTAGCAGGGTATCTACTGGATTACGAAAGTTACGAAAAGTTACTAATTGCAAATGAGCTCACGAACTCCCTGAAAAGTCACAAATTTTCAATATTTTGGTCACAAAGTCACGGAAATATTTTTGTTTGAATTTCTCGCACATCTTAATTATCTTATTTAAAGTTATTATTATTGTTATTACTTATTGCTATTATTTATTGTTATTTATTATTATTTATTATTATTTATTATTATTTATTATTATTACTATTAGCACCAAGGTGAAGCCCTGGCATTCCACACATTCACAAGTTGTGATTAATACACGTCTTGTCAGAGTTGAAGGAAGGGTTTGGCAATCAGCTTATTAAAAGTGCCCTCAAAGTAATTTTCTTGGGAAAACAAGAATTGCCATTTTGTTTGTAATATTAAACCATGCCTAGGTACAAAATTTAATCAAAATCGTTAAAGCGAATTTTAAGATTTTCTTTTTTTGACCTTCAGTAACCCAACCTTAATTTTAGGGCTGGATTTCTAACCTAAAACTCCTTGGGGGAATCTTAGCTCTATTGGTAAAATGTTTTCAGCTCTAGGCCGAGCTATAACCACACAGACAGGTGGAATTGCGAAAACCACTTTTTCCGTTTTAGGGGGTCATGAAATGTCTACATTTATCAAAATCTCATATGATTTTTTTTTTTTTTGAGGATCACGATGATTGCGTTTTTCTCTTAGGGGTTGAAAGAAAGTAATAACAGTTTAATAATAATAATAATGATAAAAAAATCTATATTTTCCCTCTTAAAAAAAAGGGCAATTATGTTTCAGGGATAGGAAAAATATTATACAACCCTTACTATATAGGCCATAGCTAGTGGATTTACACAGGCAGGTCCTTAATCCATTATTTCTAAAAATATCATGAAAACTGGCAAGTAGAAGCAGAAATTGAAAAAAAATTATTATAAAAACATTACAAAAATCCGATAAATAGACGCAGAGGTAAAGCAAAAAATGTAAACTGTGTAGTAGATCAAAGAAACTCTTAGTGCCGGTCTTATGACTTCTGGATAATTATTAATCTGGCAGATAAATATTTATATCTGGCCGATAAGTTAAAAGTGTGTCTTATGACTGCCAAATAACATTTATCCACCAGAACATGTATTTATCCATCACATTTTTATCAGGAGGTTTAAGTACCTGATAAATTTTATCTGAAAGCTAAAGTGGGCGTTGGCATAGTGATGCGTTGTATTTCATGAGGTTTCACCTATCACAATCTGTTTTTAGGTTAAAATCTTGGTTTACTTGTTTAGTAAAGCCTCTCACTATATACACAGTTAGAACACTGAATTCACACATTTATAAAAACTGACAAGCTATTTGTAGAGTTATAGTTACAGAAGAACAAATTATTTAAATGTGAGTACAATAAATGAAATTTTGTAGGCATTGTGCCAAACATTGACCATATTTTCGCAGACACCAAAATTAGTACTTGCAAGACACGCTAGCTTATGTGCCCACGTGACGTTATCTCTTTCCTCGCACTTGTTTAGCCACCATTATTTAACAAATGCTTAGCCTTGGAAGCCACAAGCCAAGTTGTGGCGCTAGCAGCAGGGCTTATACGCATATGTACATCAGTAAAAGCGGTACTGACTTTGTTTTGCTTAAGAATCTGACTCATTAAATATGTTTAGGTTAGTAAAGTTTTTATAAATATTTTTAACACTATTTACTACTTCCTGTTTGGGTTATACACATATGTACTTAATTTAGCTAAGGGGTCAGGAACAATTAAGATTGTATTTATAGGAAGTGTACCTGCATTTGCATAAGGGAGGAGTGGAAAAGAATTTTGGAAAAACCACCTGACTGGGATTCAAAACTTGATCTGCCCATCATTGGCAGTCTATTCTCTGAGGATGGTTGGATTCACTGGTAGAGCATCGGCTCATTAAGCCAAAGGTTTCAGGTTCATTTCCCGTGTCCAGGTGTAATTTTGAAACTAATCTAGTTAGAGGGAAACAATTATTTGGTCACCCTCCAAACAATATCGCATAATAAGTTTTTTTATTTGCTGTTATTCAAATCGTTCTTTCCAATTTTCTATAACTAACGGTTGTTGGTGTTACAGCCCCTCCTCCAGGCCCCCCTGGCCCTCCTGGTCCTGCGGGCCCTGCAGGGGCAGTGGCTGTCCCTCCAGGAGCCTTGGGGCTTGTAGCTCAGCAGCAACACCAGCCACCGCAACCACCTGATTTACCAAGTAAGTACAAATATTACTGATATATTAATAAAGTAGGGGTGTGCAAAGCTTTGAAACTTACTTGGCTTTGAAACAAACATCAGCTTTGACTAGCTTCAAAAAAAAAAGTTTGGCTTCGAAGCTTCACCAATAAAAATACTGACAGCTAAAATACTCAATTTATGTAATATTCATGGTGGCCACAGACAGGTAAAACAGGGAAATGTCAGGGAATTTAACTAAAAATAAGGAAAAGTCAGGGAATTGAAAAATATGTCTAAAAATCCAATTAATTTCGCAACTAAACACTAAAATAAAAGTTAATAATACCTAAATAAAATAACATTTTAATTTTTTAAATAACCGATAAAACTGTTTGTTTGGTAGATACAAACTTTTTATAGTATAAGTGAGACCAATAATAAATAAAACAAATCATCCACCATTAAAACTGGAAAAAAGTAGTCAAGGAAAATTGAAAAATGTTACCTGGAAAACCTGGAAAGGTCGGGGAATTTTGTAAAATATGTTATATAGCCACCCTGATATTACAGCCATTCTGAGCTGTTTTGTACATTACAAATTAATATTTGTATAGAAAAAATCCAAAGTGACCTAGTTTAGAAGTGTGATAGTAGCTTGATTATCAGATTAAAATACAATGTAGCGGACAGTTGTGCAATAAAACATTTTTAAAGTGATTTTAGAGCATAAAGCAATATAAATAAACATAATATTTTTAAATTTTTAAATCATAAAACAACAAAACATATTCAAGATTCAATTTGGCTTCGAGAATATTTTATATATTTGATATGAGTCTGCTTCGAATTGAAAAGGGAGATTTTACACACCCCTATAATAAATTATAGATACAATATGAAATATTATTTAGTTTTAATCCTATTAAACAGCGTTGTATAGCCATATATTAAATATAAATCATTTCATCCATTAATACATTTTAATCTTATATATAATTGGTTTCATTCCATTATTAACTTTTGTAATCTTTAGGTGAATTTCAAAATCAATTTATTCATGACAATTGCCTGTGTGGATAACTAAGAAAATGTTTACTAGAAATCTTTCAAATTCCCTAGAATATTAAAATACTAGGTATATTACCCAAATGAAGAGAATTTTCCTGAAATAATCCTTTCTACCTCTATGTTTGAGTCCCAGTTAAAATTTTGAAAATAATCTAAATCGTTTAAACCTTAATAAATTTAGAACAAATTTCAGAGGGATATCATATTGAAATGGTATTCTAAGAAATGTTAACACAAAATTACATAAAAAAGGGTTTTTACAGTTTATTCAGAAGTTTGATTAAAGTTCATCATATATCCTTTTGACCCAAAAAATAGGCCACACTTCCTTCAGCCCCCGCAATAACAGCCGTGATAGAACCTAAGTGCTCCCTATAATCGAACCCTTAGGTAAAATGAAATAATTAATTTGGTACCTTTGAGAGCTGCATGTAGTTCTCTCTCTTTCTCTCACACACACACACTATCTTGTACGTTCTCGCTCTCTCCAGTTGGAAATATAAGGGTTCGATGACACCAAAAGCGAATTAAAAAGTCTTCCACTGTCGGTTCCCGTGATAATTTGCACGAGACCCCCTCTAATATGTTTAAAAGCCTTACTCCGGGCTTCTTGGGATTCCTCCGATAATTCCACAATTGATGATTATTATTATTAGCACCGCGTCTTACTACCCGTTCGGGTTATACGCACTTACACTAATGTGTAATGGTAGGGTGATTGTGAGATGAAATGGAGGACCTACAGTTAAACATGGAATCCGAACCACTGTGGAGGCCTGGCATTCCTCACATTCACAAGATGTCTTGTCAGAGGTGAAGGAAGGGTTTGGTAATCAGATAAATCTTTGCTGGGACAGAGGATTGAACTCCGGCCGCCAGCATAGAAGTCTGACACCTTACCCCTAGATCGCCAGGTCACCCACAATTGATAAAAGAGCAGATGCTATTATTTAAGGCCCCTTGAATCAACAGCTTATGAATTGTAGTTGGCATATTATACCACGGATATTCAGACACAAACATCCTTGCAGTTTCCAGAGCGTATTCTTTATAATTGTCTACGTTGATAAATTGCCCACTTGAAATAACCTTTAGAATTACATGGAATATTTTTATAATTCTTTCGTCCAAGCCATTTATCAACGTAGTTATTGTGGAATTCTCAAAAAAGCACTGAGCAGTAATGCCATCGTATGTACTGCCATACTCTCTGAAAGGTCTTTTTTCCTACCAATATCCTACTATATAGTAGATTTATGGTAAGGAAAAAGGCCTTTCAGAAGTCAATTCCTACGGTGAATGGAATATATATTGGCTTCGGATGATCTACATTGAGCCTAAATTGTAATTTGAAGCCTTTTTGGATATCTGCTTTGTGTTGGCTAATTAGATTATTTTTGTATCGGCATATGAAGCCATAACAGGCCTAGCAAGCCAATAGTGAAAAATATATGGCTTGAATAAAAAACTCATCCGGACTATTGGCTGGAAACACTAATGGATGTAAACAAAATACTTTTCATCTTATCATCATTACACACTTTTCCGTCAATCATGGTAAACATAATTTATTTATTTTATTTTTGTGCCATCCATTTTTGTTTTCAATGGAACAAGAGAAGAAATCTACTTCTTGATATATTGCATTTCATTAACAGTACATTCGGTTTTTTCATGGTTGAATTGCAATCTAATCAATCAACAGAAGTGAAGAGATGAAGGAAGGTCTCTGATTTTCCCAAATTATATCTGCAGTTTTGTTCGCTGGATTCACTTCTGGCAAATACAGGTCTCTTTTCACTTTGTCGGAACTCTCGTCACACCTCACTTACAAATCAAGCTCACTTCAATTTCATTTTTCATATCGAGCATTTTTATAACTTTTCTTTGAGATAGGAGACGTCTGCAGGTGTGGTCTAATAACTCCTATAATTCTATCTCCTCATTACTTTCATTGATTGTAATACTAGATCGAGGTGGATAAGATTTTTTTTTTCCTCTCTAGGACTGCTCCGTGGTTCGGGTACAATCAATGGTTATTTTATTTCATCAATGACCAGATGACGTACTTTTTCTTTGTGATTTTAGCTTCAACCATAATTTAGAGCGCCGCATCTGCAGATAACGTAGTTTAAAGTTTAGCTTGAAATACTGATATATAGGAAGCTGTTCAGTTTTTCGTTGTTTCGATAATTTACTAGATGAACTGAATTCCAACAAGGGTTGGCCACGTGAGTTCATTTCATATATATCAGCAGATGTAGGGAACAATATACTTAACTTCCAGCAATTTCTTGTTTTTATTGAGAAAAAAATCCAGGTTCCTTTTTGCCTCTTGCCATTTTTTGCACAGTTTGGAAAAGATTCTCGGCATGTTCAATTTGGCATCTGGGTGGATGCATGGCACAGTTATTTGTTTTGGACAGCTCCAGTTCCAAATGTTGAATCTGCTATTGAAGTTCGCTGTTCTGGCAGTTCTGCAATATGAAAAAGATTTATTTCTGTATATGGATGACGAGCTGATTCCCAGATCTGTAAAAAATCACAGAACAGAGCGCAGTTTGCGTGGCTGCAGCCAAGCAGCCTATAGCTCATCCACGGCTAGAGAAGACTTTTTTGACAGCTATCAAAAGCAACCAGATCTGCTCTAATGTAAACCTATGTCAAACAATATGATCAGCAATACCATACAGTGAGTTGTCACTTTTTTATAGTCACAACTTTCTAAAAAAATATTTTTTTAGTTATATTTTTCTTTAAACTGTTTTTACATTATTGAAACACAAACTTATAAAAATAACAGTTTGGGTGTTTCTTTTCCATATAAGCAGCATCTGTGATTCACTTAATAATGCTTTACAAATTAAAAGCTGCATTCTCTTCTTAAATTAAGAGGGTGGACTAGACCATTGATAAACAAAATGAGCGAGGTTGATGACATCATACAAATGGTAAACGATCTTTGTTTCTTCTATTTAGAAACTAATATTTTGTATAGCCTTTTATCTAATTTATAAAAACACATTTATTTGGTGGCCATTTATAACATTATACACATGAATATAACACTTTTTTATTTATTATATCATGGACTAAATCTTATGTTACCACAACCACAAAACAATAAACGTGATAGTTTTTTAGTATATTTTGTTCTTTTAATAAGTTTGGAAAAAGCCAATTATGGTGCGATAGTTTTAGAATCATTTATTCACACTTTTTATTGATACTAAAGTTTTACTAAGCAAATAACATTTCCGAATAGCTTGATATTAGTCACTTTCAGCCTATGTTTGTGCACTATATAACTTTCTGCTAGCTGTCAAACTTTCTCTCCAATTGTGGCCGAGCTTTACCTGCGAGCCACGCCACACCGGTGCCGACCGGCCAGGGATTCTTCGGGAGGTGCACGCTTTTATCATGCAACAAGGCTACCTTAGCAGATATTAGCAGCTTTTTTCAGATTTCAATCACCACTACTATAAACCATATGGGAAAAAATAATGAACGCGGGATGTAATGGGCTCTGTAACCTTAAGCACATGTGAAGTGAATATTTATTTAGGAAATCACAACTTACATCGCACTATGGTTATATTTCGCAATAAAACACGGTAAATGGGACTCTAAAAATGTAATACAATGAAAATATTCTGTGCACCTCCAGGAATAGTATATATTTTACAGAACTCAATTATCACCTTTAGATAAAAAGTTTGCATAAAATATTCTTCCCTTTCATGAGACCTGACCGTTGCCGGTGGTCAACTTCAAACTGAACTACACCTGCAGCTATAAATAGTTGAGAGTTGAAGACGAGGTTTCATCCAGGGACTATTCGCCTACCTAACTCCATAGAAAATATACCAATTTTGATTTGGCCATGTTTTCGCCGAAATCAACCACTGCAATAATGAAAAAACCTGACCCAGACCATAAGCTTGAAAAAATAATGGATGTAAAAAGTGTGTGTTTATCCGCCTTATCTATTAAAGTTCTGAGAAGCTGAAGTAAAATAAGTTTCTAGCTTTACCCAGGTAATCTGTGGTCTTTATGTACCCGCTTGGATAAAAATTAATCTAATTATGAAAAAGGGTTATAGTGAATAAAACAAGGAACATTTTATTTAATTTATTAATTTTATATGACTAATAAACATGTTGATGTTATTAATAAAATAATAAATATGATATGGTTTGTGGTGTAATGGTCTTCAAATATGATTCAGTCAGGCTACTTTTTTGAACAGGACAGGCTTGAGTGACATTTAGATATACATAGAACTTTATTTTTTGGCTGTACACTTCAATTAACAATGACATCTTTGAGAACCTTGATCTCCTGAAAATGACAA
This sequence comes from Timema poppense, assembly GCA_902141375.1. Taxonomy (NCBI): domain Eukaryota; kingdom Metazoa; phylum Arthropoda; class Insecta; order Phasmatodea; family Timematidae; genus Timema; species Timema poppense. Next base: position 55,644 of record CABFOV010003276.1, on the reverse strand, counting down.
GAGCATTTACTAGCTATCATAAAGGTTTTTTTTTTCTATAGACACTGTATTGAGTAGGGTTTTGTAGCAAACCTTAAACTGGTTCTTAGAAAACTGTTTGGCATGGCAATTGATCCATTTCGTTTTACTGGCTTGAATAACTCTTTATCATCTACTTCGTCTACCACCACAAAAACATTGCAAAAATATGCTCGTTCTTTGTCACTCGCCAGGATTTGAACTCGACTTGTGCTTCTAATTGGAGTCAAGAGGGAGCTTAGACAAGCATTTCATTTGCCTTGCTTGATTTTCCAAGTTATCTTTGTACTTATGATGGGTTTTATTTATCAGCGGTATCTTCATTTTTGCCGCAAAGTTCACACATTTTATTTTATCTCCATGTTTCACCACAGATCTTGCGCATACCCTCAGTGTTTGTTTCCTTCTGCTCCTTTTCCTCAATGTTCGGCTTTTCCTGGTTTACTTCAGCCTTTTCCTCTCGGTTTTGGCCTCTTCCTGGTTTCTTTAAATGTCTGCCCCAAGGTTTATCCCACTCTTTCGCTCCACCTAGTAATTATTATCATAGTCTTCACTCATCTCTAAACTTGTTTTATGCATTTCAGTTATAACTTGCCTTAGTCTTTTTCACTTTCAAGACCATCAACATTTTCAAAAGCATGACGAAGCTAAGCCAACTTTAATATTACAGCCAAATATAGCCTGGTATAGAGAACTCTTTATTCCATTGTGATAATCTCTGTTTTTCATAAGCTGAACAAACCTTAGCCCTTCAGACCGGAGTTACAATCCTTACCAGCCATCTATGTCACGAACATGTTTTGTATATCTTGTCGCCCTTTTTATGCTACCCTGAAACTGGCTGTGGTGTGGTTTTCCATGGACAGTTTTAATACTATCCCACATAGACATTCTTTAATCACATGACTAGCAAACTCTCAGTCATTGTCCGACTGCAGAATTGAAGGGGCTCCAAAGATTTAAAAACTATTAATAGTATTTTTAGCTACCTCTTTTGCAGTTTTTTTTCCTAATAGATGTAAATGCACAAACTTTGTTAAGTGATTTTGTTAGAGCATTATAAACATGTCACAATTTGTTTGCATGCCCATTAGATCCATTTGTCTATGCCTTTTTATCTAGCTACAAATCATCCTATTTACAACTAATCCCTTTTTCGTTTAAGTTTCTCCTGACATGACATACAAAGTTTTTAACACAGCTTAGCAACTTCTCGATCTATTTCTTTTACTTATTAACTCCGTGCACCATCCTTTGCTTACCACTATGTCTAATAGCAAGCAATATGTGTGTCATATAACATTTCAGACATTTCCTCGTTTGTCACAAAAAATCTTATATTAGACTGACCTGGAGGAACAACTTCATCTCAGCTCCCCCACCTGTAAACACATAGAACCGCTTGAAACAATAATAGTCCATAGATGTCTTAGAAACTGATGTCTGCATATTTCACAGACTGTAGAAACTCTATAGTATTTCTCTTCACTCATGTAGAAACTAGCTGAGACCTTTTAAGACATTAATTCTCTACAACTTTGATCAAAATCCTCTTTAAACGCGACACATGTTCCACTCTTGACAGCCATGGTTAACTGATCAGCTTCTGTGCATGTTCAAAAGCTCTTACACAACAAAGGAACCAATCTAAATGAGCACGGAAAATATTGAAGTGTGAGTGGGTGGGTGAGTGGACAGAAACCATATACAGCATATCACCCACCCAGAATGGCGCACACCTCTTTGTTCACTATAGGGCAAATTACACAACTGTACAGTTCGGTTTGATAGCAAAACATCAATGCAGATGACTGATCTGCACATTATTATCATTTCTAAACTGACTTGATGGTGCTTAGAGTGTGTGCCTATGGATACCTTCAACAACTTTAAATGTTTGTAAATTATCCAAGGATCTTAGATTCAATTTCCAACATGGCTGGAAAACTTACCATCGATGGAATTTGAATGTTCCCTTTTTCATTAGTAAATTAACTGCCAGAGGATTGAGTTTTGTATATGTTTTAAAATCAAGTTACCGGTAGTTCATAAGTTGTTTGCTGACAAAACCAGTTTGTTCTTAAAATTCATTTTAAATATCCTGGTTAAAAGGGGAACTCAAATTTAGAGCTGATGGTCAGAGAAAGGCAGGGTTGCCTCAGCTATAATCAGGAGGCTATACTTATGTCCTCAGCTTTGACCTAGAAGCTAAAAATTGGTTGTCAATCCTTGCTGGATGCCTTGATTGGTTTTCCCATAATATCCAAATGCTACATTAGTGTATTTATTTAAAATTCACTTTTAATCAGAAGTTGTGTGTTGATAGAAAAAAAATTAAGGAGAAGTTTTTTTACAATGAAAGTATTTAAAAGTGATTTAAGAACATTGTTAAAAAAGTATAATAGTATTTGAATACTTTGCACTATGTAAAAATAAGATTTAGCCTAGCTTAATAAAACAATGTTGAGTAGCGCTTATATGAGTGTTTTAAGAGACAAAATGACACCTGAGGTATTTGGATATCTTTGTTTATGTATAATTTATTGTGAGAACCCTTCCCATTTTGCCGAATGAAATGGACACAAACTTCTTTTACATCTGTCTGAATCTGATAAATTAAATTAGTCCTTTCTACATACTAGCTCACTTTTTTATTATTAAGCTACATAATAAAATTATGTAAGGGTTTCAACTTAGCATTTATAATAAACCTCCACATGCATGTAATATCTATTAACTTTCTAATATGAGACACAAAGTACACCAAGCTCTTGAGGTGTTATTAAGAGATCAGGTTACTAGCAAACCAGAAAGATTTGGCTGAGACTTGGGGCAGGCACTGAGCACACTCGATTAAACTGATCACAAACTGAGCATTCTCTGTTAGTAGAGGGTCCAGCTCTGATTGGTTCAAGTGATCGAGATAGAAAGGACTTGAGACCAAGATGACAAGAGAATTTGACATTAATCTTCTGGTGGCTCTTATTTGGAATATACTGTAAAGTTAGTGGCTCACCATCCTGTGGTTTGACTCGTAGGGCCCGCTTCTGAGCTGTGCTATGGACTTCTGATAGTCATTAATAGACTTAGGCTAATGATCTTGAAGCAAGTCAGTCAGATAAAGTAAGCTGGTTAACCCCCAGTAGTCATTAGGCCGGTAGGTCTAGTAGGACCTTCATGGCTCAGTACATCTACCTGTCCCTTCCAACACACTTATGAATCATTTGTCCTATAAGTGTAACTTGGGTATCCTGCACTAAAATAGTACACTCTTATAATAACACTTGTTTAGATCTTGTGACTAATTTACTCCCTACCTCCCTAGTCTGTCCAAGATTGGTGTCACAGGAGGGTGGCTTACAATGAATACATTTCTGTAGCAAACTAATCTAATTTATTTCTTTATTCTATTATCTTTTAGTGTTCAACTGCCCACGAAGACCGAATCTGGGTCGAGAAGGCCGACCCATTGTGCTCCGAGCGAATCATTTCCAGATATCAATGCCCCGTGGCTTTGTTCATCACTATGACATCAACATTCAACCAGATAAATGTCCACGAAAAGTTAACAGAGAGATTATTGAGACAATGGTTCACGCTTATAGCAAGATCTTTGGAACACTTAAACCTGTGTTTGACGGAAGAAACAATTTGTACACTCGTGACCCACTTCCTATTGGTAATGATAGAGTGGAACTTGAGGTAAGTATTTTATCTATAATTAACTTTTTGCTTTATTCTTTTACTAATTTTATCTTCATTTAAAAAATATAATTATTACTGTGCTGTATATTATTTCTATTTAATAGTTTTATTTAATGATTTTATAGATAATAAGTAAAACAAAAAATAATCTCTTTCAACAGAACTTTTTTTTTCTAGATAGCTATACATGGTGATAGTATCTATAAATGTTTCTGTTTGTAGGTGACACTGCCAGGAGAAGGCAAAGACAGAGTGTTTCGAGTGACAATTAAATGGGTGGCCCAAGTGTCTCTCTATGCTTTAGAAGAAGCTTTAGAAGGACGCACTAGACAGATTCCATACGATGCTATACTTGTAAGAAATTGAATTTGTTTTCTAAACTGTTCATTATTTTTAAATACCTTAATAAGTTGCATATTTTCTATTTAGGGAACTTTTTTTTCCTTAGTGTTTCAGTTTCTGATTTTATTAAACTGTACATAAACTTAAAGTACTCTGTAACTTCATGTTATTTTGGTTATAAATTTGTTTCTTAAAAATAAATCAGTTATTTAAAACTTCTTTCTTGTTAGTTGCGTTTTGATCTTTCAGGCACTTGATGTTGTTATGAGACATTTGCCATCCATGACATATACTCCAGTTGGACGTTCATTCTTTTCTTCTCCTGATGGGTATTATCACCCTCTGGGTGGTGGGCGAGAGGTGTGGTTTGGTTTTCATCAATCTGTCAGACCTTCTCAGTGGAAAATGATGCTTAATATAGATGGTAAAAAACATAGTAATAATGTATTACTTAATTGGTTTTTGTAGTTTCACAAACATTTTCAAACCCATTGTTTTAATTTGTTTTCATGGATTATAATTATTTCCTTTTTAATATATTTAGTGTTTTGTTTTGGCACAAACACGAGGTTTCTCCGGTTTAATAAGTATGGTTTAAATTAGGAAGGATAGCCAGAGCATCAGTATACTCTCTTGACATGATGAAACTGTCTGTGATAGTGAAAGCTTGTCATTAAAAATCTGTGTTTTTTTAGTGTTCTCTCTAAACAATGTCTACTCCAGTACCACCAAGTAAGTGCACTGGCTATCCCTCCTAATTTAAATCATGATTTAGCCTAGTGCTTTATTCCAAATAACCTGTTTTATCAATAGAAATTTGTCAGCTTGGATTATGACGACATACAAAAAATGCCCATCAATAGTTTTTGATTCCAGTTTCTGCCACTGCCTTCTACAAAGCCCAACCTGTGATAGAATTCATGTGTGAAGTGTTAGACATTAGAGATATAAATGAGCAACGCAAGCCTCTTACAGATTCTCAGAGGGTGAAGTTTACAAAGGAAATTAAAGGTCTAAAGATTGAGATCACTCATTGTGGCACAATGAGGAGAAAATACAGAGTATGTAATGTGACACGTAGGCCAGCTCAAATGCAATCGTAAGTATACCCTCTCTACAGTAGGAGTATAAGTGACATCTAGCAACGCTACCAGATCAAATCTTATGTATCCATTCGCCAAACTATATGGTCTCCAAACGCATGTCTTGAGCTACTTTCACTTCTGGCAGCCAAAACTTTCACTTTAAACAATTTATTTTTAACTATATCTTTCTTTTAACAGTCTTTATAATATTGAAATATAGACTTATGAAAATTACATATTTTTTTTGTGGAAATGGCATCTGTAGTTCAATTAAACATGCTTTACAAATGAGAGCTTCTTAAAGGCTGCCTTATTTTCATACATTAAGATGGCAAACCAGAGCAGACAAAATAATTTGTTATAAGTTGATGTCATAAAAGCTGTTTATGAGTGTGTTAATGCACAAAATAAAAATGTTTTCTTTTAAAACTAAAATTTTTATGGCTCTTTATCTAAGTTATAACTAACATTAATTTATTTATTCAGTGACACAATAGGGAATATAATAACCAATAATTTATTATTTTGTGCGCTATAATATTTCTTGATCCCACAATGGGACAGTGCCATAATTATTTTAGTAGTTTTTGTTCTATCAATGGGTTATGAAAAAGCCTTTATAGTAATTATTACGGAAGTAATATTAGAAGCAAAACAATTTTGCTTGATAAGGTACTATTTATAAGAAAATAATTATTTTCACATAGGCTAACATTAGTGACCTTCAAACAATGTTTTCAATAAAATTAATTTTTCTAGCGGTCATTTACTGCCACTCCTAAGGTAGATGCACTCTACTCATTGGAATTACTTTAATTTCGTTTTTAATTTTACCTCTGTTCTAACAATTATTCCTTAAGTTTACTAAAAGTTTTGGATTACATGTGTTTAGTAAAAAGTTTGCGTACTTAAGTTCCACTTTACGTAAATAACAAAATAGCAATTTCAATTTGGAACAATTAATATGGATACACATTTCTAATTTCTGGATAGTCTCTAATTACTTTATATGGATTTATTTTATTGTTTCTATCCAAGTTTTTTCTTTAGTTTTATGTGAAAAAACACGCATACTGATATTTTAATTTACCCACAAATTACAAGAACATTCATCATTCTCTCTGTATATGAATCACCTTACAATTGGCTTTCCATTGATATTTGAATCATATATTTCTCAATTCATGGACACTGTCAAATTATAGGAGTAACGTCCAATACCTTAGTTCAATTAGTAGCATGTCTGTCTACTGAGTGAAGGGTCCCTGGTTCGATTCCCACCATTATCAAAAAATTTATCATTGGTGAAATTTAGGTTTCCCCTCTCACAGTACTGAATTACTGGGTTGGGTTGGTTTGTCTGTTCTAGAATTAAGTTTATAAGTTGTGTGCTGATATAATCAGTCAGTTCAGAAAGTGCACATTAAATACCTCAAATAAATTAAATGAAAAAACATACTACAAATGTTCTGATAATTATGACCTGTATGTTTACTTGTGTAGTTGTGTTTATTAATGCTTAATTTTCTTAGGTTTCCTCTACAGTTAGAAAATGGGCAAACTGTTGAGTGTACTGTGGCCAAATACTTCTTGGACAAGTACAAGATGAAATTACGTTATCCCCACTTGCCTTGCTTACAGGTGGGACAGGAACATAAACACACCTATTTACCATTGGAGGTGAGTCGCTATTGTTGTGCTTAATTATTTAATATTGTCATTTAATATATTTTTTTTCATTAAGATATCACAGTTATTTATTTATTTTTATAAGTTACACATATAAATGTTTACATTTTCATTTTAATATAAACTAAATTTAGCCATTCTTTTTTTTTTTTTTTAGGTGTGTAATATTTTAGCTGGTCAGCGCTGCATTAAAAAACTCACAGATATGCAAACATCCACAATGATTAAAGCAACAGCTCGATCAGCACCCGATCGTGAACGGGAAATTAACAATTTGGTCAGACGTGCAGATTTTAATAATGATGCATATGTGCAAGAGTTTGGCCTAACCATTAGTAACAACATGATGGAAGTTCGAGGGCGCGTCCTGCCTCCACCCAAACTTCAATATGGTGGCAGAGTTAGTTCGCTAAGTGGACAGGTCTCTTGAACATTTTATCAATATCTATTACTAATCCTATGTATTTGCATATCATTGTTCAAATTACTACTCGTTAAGGTCATGTGCATGCACCCAAATTAATCTAAACATTTCTCTTTGGAATTTAAAATATAATTTCAATTTTAACAAGTTTAAAATTATTTTCCCAATTTCAATGGAACTTTAAAAAAACTGTCAAAATAATATTTTTTTAGTCAAAATACCAATTATGTATCTCGTTAATACTACCGTTATAGCAGTCTACCTCAAATTATCAAGGTCATTATGTGATTTTAATTCCTTTCGCCCTGGCAAATAATTTAAATCACTTAAATTAATTTAGGTTGATTTATATCTAAGTTAGTTGTTTGCTGAAGTCAAAACACTTAATTGGCTTGAGACAGTTGAGTCACGTTAATTCACTTAATGTATGTTATAGGAAGACTGAGCGAGTGTATGATTACCTTTTAATAGCCAAATAAAATCTTATTCAACTTGACTTAGAAGTTGCAAACACGTTATTTTCAGCTCATTAAAATTTATAATCCATTATTTGTGCATACACTTTTGTATCTTGACAAATACGTAAAATTTTCATGCATAATATGCATAACTTGACAAAATAGTCTTGTTAATTTTTTGGATTTTAGTGTAAACAGTTTTAACTCAAATGAGTTTTTGGAACACAACTAATCCTACTTAGTTCATAGTTAAATAATACTAGGAATAAAATTCAAATTAAAGCATAGGTAAAAAACAACAACTTTGATTCAACATAATATTCTTTCTATATAGATTTGATTAATGTAAATTGTGTATATTGCTTATACTTTTAGGGAAACCATTCTTAACAGCTTTGACAAAGGTTTTTTTTTTTTTAGAAAGTCTAATATTTTTTCCTTCACCTCTGACAAGACATCTTGTGAATGTGAGGAATGCCAGGTCTCCACCATGGTTCGGATTCCACGTTAAACTGTAGGTTCTTCATTTCATCTCGCATTCACCCTACCATTGCACATTAGCGTAAGTGCGTATAACCCGAACGGGTAGTAAGACGCGGTGCTAATAATAATAATCTAATATTTTATCATCCTTAAAAAAATATTTTCTTTTAAATTAAAAATGTTGGCTTAATTTTTATTTGTTTTGTGACAAGTAATTTCTAGGACTACTTTACAGGCGCAGTGATTCGCTTAGTTGAATTTTATTCAGCTATCAGAACTGATCCGGTTGACATTCATCACATATTAGTTTGTGATACACATGAATTTAAAATATATAAATTTATTTAAATGTTTTCAATTTCCATTTTAAATAAATGTAGCTTAAAATAAATGCATATGTTTAAGAATTATTTACTGTGGATTACATTAAGTAATGCATTGAAAATGTACATTAAAAATTGTTGGGCAGAGTAGTGATCGAAATACACAATATGTATAAACTATTGCTAACACAATTTATAGCGCGACCGGTACAGCGCTTGGCTGGAGCATCACTAACGGTTTATTATTTGAAAAAGTCTTTTAAGACTAAATTCATGAGACATATGTCGGCGTTATAGTGAACTACAAATGTAAACAAACATGAACGTTTTGACGGTAATCATTGAACTCCAACACTCCTCCTCAATTTTGAGTCCAAAAGGTCAATAGGTAACAATCAAGCACGTAAACCCATTTCGTTGACACACTTCTCGTGTTTGGCTCCAGGAAGATGTTTTGTTAAGATGTCAGCTACCATATCCTCAGTGGATAGATATTCAAGCCTTAGTGGGTGATCTTGGAGAGCTTGACGAATAAAATGAAACTTTATGTCTATATGTTTCGATCTTGAGTGGAAGACAGGGTTATGTGCCAATTTTCCAGCTGATTGATTATCATTGAAAATAATGATGTTTGACAACTCTTTCAAACTAAGTTCTCGTACGAAGATCATCAGGAAGATTGCTTCCTTCACAGCTTCGGTGAGACTCATATATTCTGCCTTGGTTGAAGATAAAGCAACAGTTCTCTGCTTTCTTGAGCACCATGATACCGTCGCTCCGGACAAGGTGAAAGTGTAACCTGTATAGGACTTTGTCAGTGTCACAGTTTCCCCAGTCGCCGTCTGCAAAACCGAAAATGCCTTCATCATCCCTGGAGTAAACCAACTTCTTGTCAATGGTTCCTTGTAGATATCTTGGCACACGCTTGGCGGCTTGCCAGTGAGTTGAGGTGTGACAATTATTATATTGACTCAGCATTTTGACTGCGTAAGCGATGTCAGGATGGGTACCGATGGCGATGTACATGAGGGCTCCAATCAACTCTCTGAATGGATATTGCTTTGTTTCTTCTGTGGTAGTGGAGGGAGAATCAAACTTGACCCCGGTTGATATCAGTGTCTTCGCTGGTTTGCAGTCATCCATCCCGAACTTTTGTAAGACACCCCTGATGTAGCCACTCTGACGTAACGTGACTTTGTCCTTGGATTGGTTCACTTCCTAAACAATTATTTATAGCTCCAAGGTCCTTTACATCAAATTTTTTTGACAGTTCACCTTTAATGTCTCTGGTTCGCTCTGGGTTTCCAGAAGTGATCACGATGTCATCAACATAGATGAGCACATAGACTGGTTGTTTACTTCGGCTATCGACATACACGCATGGGTCAGAGTTTGTGGGCTGCAACCCGATGGATTCTAAGGTTGCACTATTTAGCGTGCCACTGTCGGCCAGCTTGACGGAGCCCGTAAATGGCCTTCCGAAGTTTTCAGACTTTGTTACCGGATTTCAGTTTATGACGCATGTCTTTTGCTTACGCAACAATGGTGTCATCATTTTCAGTCCTAATCATCTTTTGTAGTGCCTCAACATAGCAAGTCCGGCTGTTCCATGAATGTTAGTGTGTCGATGTCACCATTCAGATAGGCCGTTGTAATGTCGAGCTGTGAGACTTTAAAGTTGAGTTTAGCTGACAATGCCATGAGTAATCGAAATGATTCAATCCTGGCAACTGGAGCAAAAGGGTCCACAAAGTCGATTCCTGGTCTTTGGGGAAAGCCTCTTTCGACCACCCTTGCTTTCCTTCGAAGTAACATTTCATCAGGTTTATACTTGTTTCGGAGAACCACCCTAAAGTCAATCACTCTTATCGTTGGCCGGTCTATCAACAATTTCCCAAGTGTTGTTGGCGACCAAGCATCATATTTCAGAATAGATTGCTTCGAACCATTCCTTACGATCTGGCCCGTCATGGCACTGTCGATGTTAATCTCTGAGGCATTCATCGCAACAGGGGCATTATGACACGATCTATCTTCCCTGTTACTTTGAACATTGTTGTGCTTCATAGTTTGTTGAGATGATGCAGTGCTTGAATGCCAATTATCTTTACCGTATGACAGGTCATTGTTGAGAGCAAGTTTCCAGTTGGCCGCAGGCTGATATATTTTAGCAAACATGGCGGAACTTCCGTTTTCCGGAGCACGTGCATTATGTTCTTCCAAGACTTTCACTTTAAACGTTTCAGCGTCAGTTAAATTGTCGCGGGATTCGATTGCACATCGAAAGTTGTCGTAACTGTTGGGGAGACTATATAGCAGTATGATCGTCAACAGGTCGCCGTTTATGTCCACTTCCATTGTTTGCAACTTATCCACAGCGTCAAAAAATCCAGCAAGATGTTCAGTCACATCGTCGCCATCTTGCATTTTGTGTTGTGTGAGACGTTTGAGCAATGTTGCCTTGCGAGCAGGCCCCTTTAATGTGTAGATTGATTCTAGTTTGATCCATACATCGCGTGAAGTAACGCATCCCTGAATCTGTTTTAATTCAGATGGATTGATGGACAGGATCAAATCAGCTTTTGCCTTCCGATCGGCTGCTAACGAAGCCTTGTGTGCAGCTTGCGCGGCAACAAGCACCGCGTTTTCGCCAACCACTTTGGATTGTGGTATTTCTCTGGACACATCCCCATGTATCATTTTTTTATTAACAAGGCTTGGGCTTGGGCTTGTATTTTCCATGTATCGTAGTTGTCGCATGACAACATCTCGTCGTATTGAATGCGTCGCGTTCGTGGGCGCCATTTTCTTAGGCTAACGAATCGTTCAACTTCTGCACTTTTCCTGATTTATAACTTTTTGTTTAATCAAAATATTGTTTCGTTTCCGATCGCGTAACCTGTGCCCTTAACCTGTTGGGCAGAGTAGTGATCGAAATACACAATATGTATAAACTATTGCTAACACAATTTATAGCACGACCGGTACAGTGCTTGGCTGGAGCATCACTAACGGTTTATTATTTGAAAAAGCCTTTTAAGACTAAATTCATGAGACATCTGTCGGCGTTATAGTGAACTACAAATGTAAACAACCATGAACGTTTTGACGGTAATAATTGAACTCCAACAAAAATCTACTGATTACAGGTTTGATGAAGTGGTTTATGATACTGACCCAATGGGTAAGGATTTGATTTGAATTCAGTCTAAGCAGGCTATAACGGGGGTTTTCATAAATGTCTGAACTTTTTCGAATCTATTAACATTGTTAAATCACTCATTTACTAATTGCGATTTTTTTTTAAATAATTATATTAAAGTATTTATTCACTTTTCTCTCGCCAGACAAAACAACAAGCGATGCCAAATCAAGGTGTTTGGGATATGAGAGGAAAACAATTCTTCACTGGAGTGGAGATAAGAGTTTGGGCTATTGCATGCTTTGCACCACAAAGAACAGTTCGAGAAGATGCATTAAGGTCAGATTTTATTGTTTAAATAGTTTTGTCTTACATAAGCTTCAAGTATTGACAGTTTATTTTAGTTTTCTAGGAATGTTAAATATACACTTTAGCTTATGTTTAAATTTTATTAATTTTGTTACTTTAGGAATTTCACCCAGCAGCTTCAGAAAATCAGCAATGATGCTGGTATGCCTATAATTGGACAACCATGTTTTTGTGAGTATGATTATGAATTGTTATTAACTGTTAGTGTATATTAGACATGTATATCAAATTATCTAATACACTTGACCCAAATTTCGATACTCTTGCACATCCTACTTTCACTGAAGTGCCTATTACTAGTCATATGATTATAGCAATGTATAAAATATTGAATGGTTTTCTCTTGCTTTCAATCTTTGTCACATGACAATACTACCTTTCTTGCGTCTTTTACTAATTGATATACTCCCTGTACCCCCACACATTCTCGGACAATTTCATTCTTAATCCTTTTTTTCTTTGTAACAGCTAGTATGCTGCTCACAAACGTTATTCCCATGGTCTCAACTTTCCTAGTCTCTCTCAAATTTAATGTGCATATTTATGCTGCATATGTATGTGACTGGGTACAAATTACGCCCTATACAGCATTTCCTTGTACTTCAAGGGAACTTATCTTTGTCATAGCAGGTCTTTTACACACTTATAGAAAGTCTCCCCCTGCTATTTTCTTCATATTAGGTCCTCTCTACTCCCCTCCAAAATATCTTATACTCTGTACCTTTTTCATTGCTACTCTGTTCAACTTTATAGTTTTACTAGTTTTTATTCTTCACCTCACTCTTACACTTCCTCAGTCCATTCATGTATCTGGTCCTGTACATCCTATTCCTTCTGCCCCCATTTCATCAAATCATCAGTAAACATAATTGATTTCATTTTTTACTCTCAAAATTTCTTTACCACTTGATTCATTTCCAATACAAATAGTAGCTTTGAGAGAGTACTCTTCTGCTTCACTCAATTTTCTATTTGGAACCACTTTGTCCACCCCTTCATTTTAACACAACTAGTATTATACTCATTTATTCTCCTAATTCAACTCCAGCCTCCTCCATCTATAAATACCATTACCAAGTCCTATCCCAAATTCATACCTTCTTTCCATCATTTATCAGATAATGATGACCACGTTTATTGTAGATCTCCATTACCTAAATCTTTGCTCTTCCTCTCTCCATCTTCCATTTTCTTTTTTATTCTAGATGCCAGTATATTCTAATATATTTTGTACATTGGCACATCATTGTTATTCCATAATTTTTACAATTCATGTCTCCTTTCTTAAAAACCAGTACTATAATTATTCCCTTCTTCCAGTCTGCTGGTACTGTGTTCTCTTTCCATTTAACTCTCAGTACCCTCTATAGACATTTATTTCTGATTCTTCTGCAGCTCTTATTGTTTCCAAAGCTAGTTCACATACATCTGTCCTTTTCCCTGTTTCATCCTCATTAATGTATGCTCCACCTTTTCATGTGGGACCCACCTTTCTCCTCTTCAAGGTTGAACATCATCTCAAAATTTCACCTGAATAGTTTATTTTTGTCTCCTGTTTTCATCATTCTATTCTTCATTCATCAATCTAACATGTCTTTTCTCAATAATGCTGATTCTTACCTGGCCATGTGACACCTTACTTGCTTGCAAATTTCTTCCCACCATCTTTGTCCGTTTTGGGTCCATTCCTTTATGGTATCCTATACAATACTCGTTTATCTTTTTTTTTCCCAGTATTATTCCTCGGTTTCCTCATTCCTATTCTTAAAACACCTTAAGAATGTAAGAATGCTTTGTTTTTGTCCAACACTGCTTCATTCACTCTATCGTTCTACCATAGTGTCTCCTTCCATGTCCCACTTTTCCTACCGCATACCTCCTTTGCATTTACCACCAAACTTTTCTTAAACATTTCCCAAACCATCTCTAAAATTAGCATTTCATCTTTATGCAATAAGTTTCTTGCTTTAATTACAGTTCTCATTTATCTTCATTTTTTAAGCCACCTCTACAACCTTATCCTTATTTCTGGTGTTCCTACCTAACTCCTACATTCCCATTCCACTGTCTACCACCAGTAAACTGTGGCCACACTCTAGAGACACACCTGGTATTACCCTAACGTTTATTGTATTGTCTCTTCATTTCCTTGTCCACAAGGAAGTAATATTATTACAGACCTTTGCTCTCAATTCAAACGATATCTAGTAAAATTATATGGCTGTCTCTTTTCTTCTTATACCAACTCTTCACCACCTTCATTCCAATTTGTTCGAATAGTTCCAGGAACCTTCTTTCTACTGTCAGTTCTATCTCTACCATCCATTTGTCATATCTTAACACTGCCTCTAAACCTCTCTTTTTCTCATCATGGGCCTTAAGGCCTCCCATAACCACTTGTCTTTCCTTTCCCAAATACTTTTATAAATCTTCTTAAATATTTACTTCTTTTACAAATGGCATACACTTGCAGTAATACCAGTTGTTCCCGTTTGCCCATAACTATTTTATTACATCATTCACTGATCTGTCCTTTCACCTCCATTATGAGGTGAATACTTTCCTAAGCTCCTGCACTCCACTCCCCATCCCGCTTCACTTAGTCTCACTCATTCCTAGAACACCTCTCCTCCAATATCTTCACGACACATTCTGAGAAAATTAAGCATGTTTGGTTTTTCCACAGAGTCATTCTTTCCCTTAATAATATTTTAACATAACCAGGAAAATGGCAATTTTACTGTGATTTGGTTGGCATAAATCTACAATCAACATTATTTTCATACAATTCAATTTCTCATTATACTGAATTTGTTTTACGTAAATCATAAGGTCTGAATTCAATATTATAGATATTTTTATTAGTACTTAAATTTAATATTTAAATACCTCAATGCTCTTAATGATTTATCAATAATTTTAGTAAGGAACCGATTAAATAAAGAAAAAAAACATGGTGACAATTCTTTTGATTTATTTCTTGACAATCCTTTTGGTTTATTTCTGATATAAATATTGTTCAGCAAATTTGGGAGTGTATTCTCAGAAATATTAAGTGTAGGTGGGTTTTGGTAAAATGTGCCTTTGTTTTGTTTCAAAAGAGGATGTAGTAACAAGATATAATTCAAGCTAATTCCTGTAAATACTGTAGTTTAATAGATTCGAAATTTTATAAATATTGAACAGATTTTTGAATGGATTAAAAAGTTCAAATTAATTAATTCCATTTGTTTAGTACTTAAAAACACTTTTTACTAAATCATATTTAGTAAGTGAAAGAAATAATAGTGTATATCTAAATTTGTTAAGGTAAATATGCGACTGGTCCTGATCAGGTGGAGCCAATGTTTCGCTACCTCAAGTCTTCATTCTCAGCCCTACAGTTGGTAGTTGTTGTTTTGCCAGGGAAGACACCTGTGTATGGTAAGCAGTTCACATTTGACTTAAAGAATGCACATATTAATAATACACTACATGTACTCTTTGTTTACTCTAAATAGTGTAACTAGGCAAGGTAACGAAGACTAACTTTCAGGGATAATCAAAATGTGCATATATCTCAAAACGCTTTACATTTTTATTATTTTCTTGATATTACTTGTTTACACAGACAGGCGTCTCATGGGCCAAATGTGTCTTTAATTGTGGTCAAATTGGCCAAATATGTATAAAAACTAAATGGAGATAAAATTCTGCTTTTTACCATGTACATTAATTGCTTAAAAAATACAAAATTTAAAACATTACTATTAATAGAAATTTTGTGATCTCCTTCCACCCGTTCAAAACAACTACATAGCTTTCACTTGTACAGTACTGTGCACAGAATCAGACCCTTCAAGAAAGTGATCCAAAATTTTAATTAAAAATAAATATACTATGTCTACATGATGAGACATTGGCCCTAACATATATATTAAGTGGTCCTAAAAACTATAGCTTTAATTTTAGTGTATTTATTTGTACAGTTTTGACAAATCTAATTTAAATCAATATTCATTATTAGTAATATCCACATATTTGGTAATCATAACTACACATTTGCATTTTTTTTCTAGCGGAGGTAAAAAGAGTTGGTGATACAGTTTTGGGAATGGCTACTCAATGTGTCCAAGCTAAAAATGTTAACAAAACATCTCCACAGACACTTTCCAACCTTTGTTTGAAGATTAATGTTAAACTAGGTGGTATTAACAGTATCCTAGTTCCAAGCATTAGACCAAAAGTAAGCAATATTAAATATAAATATATTTGTATATAATTGGTCACTTAACACAGTTTCCCCATGGACAGCTATTTTAAGTTTGCGCCTCCACTAAAATCCGTTTTAATTAACAATGGAGATGAAATGTGTAGGAAAAAGACCAAAAAGACCGCAAGGTATACCAAGAGAAAGATGAGAAATGCAGGTAACACAAAGTGTGTATGAGAGAGGAGATGAATAAAAACGCTTAAAGGAGGAAGAAGGGTGCAAGGATGGAGGCATTTTACTAAACTGGCCCGGTCACAAGCTTTAAACGATGATCTACTTTATAATAATTAGGCATTTTAAATCAAAATATTGCATGGAAAAATTTCTTTTTGTGATTACATTCTTAATTGTGGCAGTGTTCTTCGCCAGAAATAATTATCACCAATATAAATTAGTGACCGTTTCGTCAATATCAGCCAAATATGATTCATTAGCATTTACATCGATGCACTTCTATTTATATTTTTTTTAACTGAAAAGATACAAAATAGTGAAAAAATCTCCAAGGCTCAGTAGCCTTTGATATCTTGGTCATCATTACCTCAAAAATATGAACAAAATAGATGTATTACAGTAATGCACTTACTGTAAATTCTTTGCTCGTTAATATTTGTTTTTACTTCATAGCCCTTTTTAAATTCTTTATAGAATTAAGCCCCCATTAATGTGTATTTTGAAATTTTACTATTTATTTGTGTATATATATAAATGTATGGTTCATAAACTTCCTACTTTATCAGAGAGTGAATAAATAAAACTTAATTTTGTTTTTATCTATTGAAGGTGTTCAATGAACCTGTGATATTTTTGGGGGCTGATGTCACACATCCTCCTGCTGGTGATAATAAAAAGCCCTCTATAGCAGCTGTTGTGGGATCCATGGATGCTCATCCATCCCGCTATGCAGCTACGGTCAGAGTCCAGCAACATAGGCAAGAGATCATTCAGGAGTTGAGTAGCATGGTCAGGTAGGTTTTCATTAATCAGTCATATCCACCATATTATAAAAATTTATCCATTCACAAGTCCCTAACCATTCTTGTTTGGCTTAATACATCAAATTATCACTTTATTGACTATATTCTTAATCACATCCAAGGCAAGGGGTATACTAGATCCTCAGCCTAATGGAAGATTCACCACTCTCCTTGAGCCAGGTTGATTCCATCCATACTATACTTCACTAGTGTCAATGCTCGGTGAGAAAAGCATTTCCAAATGTACAGTTATCAAACAACTCACTTTTAACATATTCATCATAAAGGGATCATTGCAATCGTATTGGGTAGTTTGCATAAGCTCTTTGTTAGGTAGGATTATGTGAAGAGTGGGTTGGGTCACTCCACCTGAGCATATCTTTGTGGAAACCAGTCAATTGACTCGAGATGGTTGTGTTCTCTCTCTAGTGAAACCATGTTTAAAATGAGTTGTTTTTTTAAATTCCCCTTGATGGCACCTAGTAATACATGTGTTGAAGGACTCGATTGCTCCCACAGAGCACAGCCATTTCAACCTGGAGGGAGGGTATGGGGAGGGTTTATACCTTGTCTGTGAAAAAAGCTCATTTCACTCAATTTAAACACCATACAATGTGTTTTAAGGGTTTTCCCCCTTTCCAAAATATTTGTTTACTATACACACTAAAGAGGAATGTGATTATTTAGTTAACATTATCATGCTTTATCCTGCACCTTTATTTATGGTAGTCAAAGCAACTGGTAAGCAGTATGACTTAGGTTCTAATTCAATCCTATACTGATTTTGAATGGGAGAGGTTTAAGGACAATCTGGTGGGAGCTGCAGAGGATGTATGTGGGAGGAAAAGTAACTAAAAATAATTTGAAGGAAACACTGGTTGAACTACAGGGTAAAGGAAGCAGTGGATGAGATGAATAAAATATTCAAAATAAGTTTTAAAAATAGAGAAATGAGGAAGTAGAAAAAGAATATATGAAGATGAAATAGCAAAGCAAGATGAACAGGAAGCCAGGAAGGATTGGATGCAAAAATCGACAAAATGCTTGAACGGTATTTCGAAGGTGGTGTTATATAGCCTGGTAAGAAACAAAGAAAAGACAAGAATGTGATGAAGGAAAAAGGTTGAAGACATGAGAGGTAGAAAAGGAGGAAATAGGTCCCACATGGAAAGAGGTAAAGAAGGGCTCATTCATTATTGTTATTGCATACCACCCTTAGTATTAGCCATATGACAGCTGAGGGAAAGAAGATATTAATATGGGAAAGACTTGGTTATTGTATTTGTGGATGTGGAGAAGGCATGTGGTAGTGTGGACAGAAATAAAGTTTGAAAAGCATTGGAGCAAGGTAAGGTTGAAAGAGGAGTTTTAATGAGTGAAAATCATATGAGAATAACAGAAGTTGTGTTAAGATGAAGTAATGGTAATGAAAATGTTCATGAACAAAGTTGCAGGAAAACTTGGGGAGGAAAGAATGAAAGCCATGTTGTTTGCTGATTTGATGGTATGGGGTTAAAGAGGAAGAAGTACAGAAACTACTACAAGAATGAAATGAGGAAGTAAAAGAATGTGGAATAAAATTTGGCATGGCAAGGCGTGAATTGATGGTAATGACAAGGAAGAGGGTAAGTTCTAATAAAGCTATAAGGTTGGATGGAGTAGAGCTGAAAAAAGTACAGAAAGTAAAATATCTTGAAAGAGAGATTGAGGAGAAAGGTGTAAGTAGAGAGGATATAATGAAAACAGGACAGCAGGAAGAGTTGTTGTATAGGTGTGTAAGAAACCTGCTATGTTGAAGAGAAATGCCCTTTAAGGGTAAGAACGTGTTGTGTAACCCACGCCCCTCTGAGAAAAATAAAGGCAAGGAATCACAAGAGAAAATTGGTTTTATTCAAGAAACAATCAATTTAAACACTAACAATATGTACATTGTGACTAGAGACTCAGCACCTCGTGGCTTTCAGAAATTTCATTCTGAAGGGGTAACGACCAATAGTACTTCTCAAAAGTTAAGTTTGATATAATCCAAATCTTAAATGTCCTGCCACCTCATACTTTAATAAAGTTTCAAAGATTATAAAATATTCATCTTTAAGAGCTCGGCCATCTTGTGGCAGCATTATGTACTATAACATAATAGAGGTTATGAGACATGATGGTAAATTTTTAAGTCTTCTAGCATCTCATGACAACAAAATATATTCTAATGTAATTAAAGCTATAAAGCACAATACTAAATTTTTTAAGTGCTCTGGCTTCTCGAGCCATTTAGTTAATTTTACCAAAGATTTATTTACTTGGTAAACAACGTCAACTACCCATCAGCAAGATTGCCATAGCATACATGAGTGCAATGAAAAGCTAGCTGCCAAGTGGTGAAACAGAAGTTACTTTAAAGATTGAAGGAAAATTTAGTTTCCTCATTACACAACATTTTAATTGAAACGAGGCTACACATTAGCCCGCTAATAAAGTAAATAACCCCATTCCATTACAGCGATTAGAAATCATAAGTCTAAATTAATAATTTTGAGAGGATTCAATATTTTAGACAAAAGGGAATTTGGAAAAATTGTAAGTTAAGCCCTAGCTTGAAATGTCGCTCAACTCATTTTAAGTCATTGGGACAATGAGTATCGATACAATCAAAACACCTTCATATATAGCGACTACACAAGATCATATATCCACGGAGGGTAGGGGAGGAAAAAAGGGAGAGGGAGTAGAAGGGATGAGATGTAGAAGCTCGTAGAAAGATTGCAAGCATTCTGGGAACTAGTAAAATGCGCTAGAACAGTCAAGGCGGAAGAAATAATAATTAAACACATGGAGCTGCCTTTACTTCTTTTTCTTGGCGTGGCTTTTTCACTTGCAGAGTGTTGGTTCACACCTCCTTTCAGTCACTTAGATAATGTGTTGGCGTGAGGAAGTGAAAAAAAGTTTAGTCCAAACAGGTTGGAGGGTGAGTACTATGCCATTTGATGAACTGTTACTTGTAGCTTGTTTCATTTGTACCCTTTGTCACATATGCAGAAGAAACATGGACATAGAATGTAAGAGACTATGAAAGTGGAGGCTATGGGAATGAAATTTGTGAGGAGTAAGGTATCTTTCATGAGGAGAAACAAGATTAGGAATGAAGTTATCCAGGAAAGGGTGGAGCTACAGGGCGTACATGCGATAGTAGAGGAAGCAAGATTGAGAAGGTATGTGCATGTAATGAGGATGGAAAAAGGGAGGATGCCAGAGAAAATGTTGGAAATGAAGTATATAGGAAGAAGACCACAATGGAGTCCAAAAAAGAGTTGGGAGGAGCACATTTTAGAAAGTGTTAAATTGATGGGAGAAGAATGTAAGTAATTAAAGGAGGAAGAATGGTGGAAGGATAGAGGTAGATGGAGGCATTTTGTTAAACTGACCCGGTCACATGCTGGAAACAGTTGGTGTTGATACTTATTTTTCAAATATATTATATTATTCCAAATACTAGACTTCACATATATTTCAGTTTAAAAAAAAAAAAAATCAAATGGCACTAAAATGAAAACCATATGTCAATTTGGTCATAAAGAAGTTACATTTTTCAGTGTTAAATAAGTAGAATATAGAAATAGATGGGAATTCATTAATTTTGTTTTCTAAAGAATATATAAACTGCATTGGATTTCGGTTATTAAAATTGTATAGAAGATTTGATTTGTTTAGGATAATTTAACAGGGAAAATGTACAATCTTTGTTGTTTTTATTTATTTATTTTAAGATACCAGATGAAAATTAAACAAAAATTAGCCTAGATGTTTAGTAAAAAAAATGTACATGAGTTAGAATTTAAAAAAATTAACTAGTATAACTGAGCAGATTCTTAACCAAGCATTTTATATTTAAATAATTATAAATAAATTCTTAAAATAACTTTCAATAATGTCTAAAAAATCTTTATTATTATAAACTCTAAATAAAAAAGTCTATAGTACAAATTTTAATTACTGCTTATACATTAAAACAGTATTTTGTCAAAACTTGTTCTCTTTATTTAAAATGTTTTGACAAAATTCCAGGACACCCTTGACAGATATTCAAGATCTGTTGATATTAGCATGTGCATAAAACTAAAAACTATGTTGCTACTGGAGAAATTTGATTTATTCTGGTAAAAAAAAAAGTATTGCTATAAGAACTGTAAAATAAAGTAGACTAGGCTGAGTAATTTATATATTACAAATTATACCATGCACCTTTCTGTGAAAACTCAATTGTATGATTTCTTAAATATTCCAGTTCACAGTTCATTGATCTAATAAAACCATTAGTAAAACTTAGCGCCAATTAAGACAAATAAAATAAGAACATTTTGAAATCCTAAAGCTCCATATCAATTAATAGTTTTAATTTGTCTCTGTCAAGAATTGTGAACAAATTATAATATTATATATTTACATATGTTGACTATTTTAAAAACAAATGTATTTCTTAATTTTTGAGTTTAAGAAAGCACTTGAATAAACACACTAGGTAGTTAACTCTTGAAATACTTTTTTTTTTCTGACTATCTCCATGTTCAATCTGAAATTTAATCAATCTAAAAGTGTTTATTTTGAATTTAAATAGTATAATATTTTATGTGAAATTAAATCTGGAATAATTTTGACATATTGTAAATAGTTTATCTTTAGGTTTTCAAATTTTATAATTAATTTTACACGAGTTAGTTAACATTTGTCACTGTTTGGTAGGAAGTGGACTGTATAGTTAAGTATTCACAACCATGAAATGTATATGATATACGACACTCTAGATATACACGTGACGACATCCAAAGCGAGACTGGCTGCCCTCGACCAGTAATGCGCGCGCGCTCGATCCCGTTAACAGATAGCACAACAGACGCCAACCAAGTTTCTTGGCGCCAAAACAACACATTAACCATAGTTCAAAATAAAACAATATACACACATAGAAGTCCCAAACATCCCACCCCCCTTGAAATACTCGTATTTCAATTAGTTTTGAGGGGAGGGGAGACAATTTCACCACTGGTCTGATGAGGACACCTTGTGCAGTACGGACTTGAACGACACGCACTATGCCATCGGGACCAGGGAAAGTTTTCGCCACACATCCTAGTCGCCAACGTAGTGGAGGCAGGTTTGGTTCCTTTATGAGGACTAGGACCCCTTCTTGAAAGTTGTCTTGTGGATGACTCCACTTGACTTTGGACTGGAGTTGATGGAGGTAGTCTTAATGCCAACGCTTCCAGAAAGACTGGTGGATTTGCTGAAGAAGGCTCCATCTCGTCAGACGATTGACTGGAGTGGTGGTGACATCAGACTCTGGTAGTATCTGTGGTGGTCCCAAGGTTAAGAAGTGACTTGGGGTTAGTGATGACAAATCGCTGGGATCTGCTGATAAAGCACAAAGGGGTCTTGAATTGAGAGTGACTTCAATTTGTGTCAAGACAGTGTACAGCTCTTCATAAGTTAGGATCTGAGAGCCAATAGTTTTGAGGAGCAATGACTTGACTGATTGTATACCTGCTTTCCAAAGTCCTCCAAAATGTGGAGTTGCGGGGGGATTAAAGTGCCAGTTGATGTTATGGTCAACGAGCTGCCTACTAAAACCTTCATTGTTGCCAGAATCTGTGAGAAACCTTTGAAGAGTGGGGAGCTGTCTATTAGCACCAACAAAATTAGTTCCGCAGTCACTGAACATATCTGAACAATGTCCTCGTCGTGCGATAAAACGACAAAATGCTGCAAGAAAGGCTTAAGTTGATAAATCTGACGCGTCTTCGTGGAGCTGTCGGGACATTTGGTGGCACTAACACGATCCAATATAGACATTATGTAATAATAGGTGTTATCGAAGTCTCAAAGTCTCTTCTCGCGAGCATCAAGGTCGAAGTCATCAATGTCATGACTACTTAATTGCACGGTTAAATGGTCTGTCTCGTAGGTGTCTCGCAAGACCTTAAGATCCAGACAGGTGGCTAAATAGCTCACAACACTTCTAGTCTAGGTTCTCACTTGCTTTAGCTAACGTTTCCGCGCGTTTAATCCGGCACTCAGCGCGTGTAAGCTCTATTAGAGCAGAGTCCAGTGATAAATTCAGCATTGTGATTAATTTTCTACCTAGTACAGAATACACGACCAACACTAGAACACAACTAAAGTTTATTTACAATCTGACAACGTAATCAACAGAGCGGTGGAAAATATTATGTTCCAATATGGCGTTGGCGCGCATTCACGCATGGAAGGACAGCGTTGTTTAAAGGATAATAGCCATTGACATAAACTACAAGCAAAATTATTTACACGAAATTGGGACAAAGTAAATTCAAGCGAGAGAGAAGTTCCCAAAACTCATTATAACTCACGATCAGAGCATATATACGCCTGTAACACAGTACTGGTGATCGTGACGAGTAATAATTACGCTGCGATCATTCTAAGCCTATGACGCAAATAAAAAACACGATACGATAAAAAAAGACGTGAGGAAGGTACAAAATCCAAATGTTTGGTAGGAAGTGGACTGTATAGTTTAGTATTCACAACCACGGAATGTTTATGGTATACGGCACTCTAAGATATACACGGGACGACACCCAAAGCGAGACTGACTGCCCGCCCACGATCAGTAATGCGTGCGCGCTCGATCCCGTTAACAGATAGCACAACAGACGCCAACCACTTTTCTTGGCGCCAAAACAACACAGTAACCATAGTTCAAAATAAAACAATATACACATATACAAGCCCCAAACAGTCACATTAAAGAACTTTTAATTTTTGAATTTGTATCACTGTTCCTTTGTTTTAGGGAATTGTTGATCATGTTTTACAAGAGCACTGGTGGCTACAAACCTCACCGCATTATCTTATACAGAGATGGTGTTTCTGAGGGGCAGTTTCTGCATGTAAGTATTCTGGAAGCATTATATGCATAATTTAAATGTTGGGTTTGTTCAGCACTTGGTACCGTCGATTTCAATGGATTTTGCTTTTTGGGTGTCAATCTGGGGTTAATATCTATCTGTGAAACATTTGAGTTAGTCAAGTGACAAGATTACTTTTATTCCATTATCTTCATAACTAATAGATAATTTAAGTTCTTCCCTTCAAGACCCTAGCTAAACTACAATATTTAGTAAACTTGGAAAATTTCATATTTTACTGATTTTAAATATTTATGATCACAAGCATAAAACCTTTGAAAGAATTAATCATTCTGCATTCCAATACCCTTAGGTTCTACAACATGAACTGACTGCTATTCGGGAAGCATGCATAAAGTTGGAAGGGGATTATAAACCAGGAATTACTTTTATTGTTGTGCAGAAGAGACATCATACAAGGTAGGCGTGTATGTTTTAATAAAGTACATATACTTTTGATAATGGCTTGATTTAAAAAACTTACCCAGGCTACAAGATGAAAACAGTAATGGATTTTTTTTTAAACTAGCATTTGATTAAGATGTACTACATACTCTGATACTGATAAATTAATTAAGTCACTTACCATAGCGGTTGATCAGTAGAAACAAAAAGAATTGACAACACTATAAAGATTCATACTTTCTTAACACAAATCACCTTAAAGTATGCTATGTTTTTATACTAAACTAGCACAAGGCCACTCTTTGATAGTGTGTAAATAATGGGGCTTTCAAACTCAATCCCCTCAATTCTTACTGGCACTGAAAGAATAGAGAATCAAACTTAATACTACGATTTTCGCTACTCGGTTCTTATCTCTCAATAAAACTGGTAACTATACAAAATGGCAACATTCAAAATAGCTAATAATTGATCATCACTCATCTTAATTTAGTTGCTGTTTCACTTAAATACCACCAAATTGTAAATATGTCGTAATGGTCCGAATACAGTGATCCCGATTATAATATGACCTGACATGACAATATCAAGAGGTACAAACTTAACCTTGAAACACTTTTTAAAGTAAAACTTCATTGAGACTGTCAGAATATATGAATCTTTTCTAAACGAACAATTGATATATGTAGACTAGAATGGCAATTTTCCGTAATATATCACTATATATATTATTAATTGGTTTATCACAACGTGTATATTTAAAGTTACGATATTCCTATTCAATTAAAATGACCACTCTCCTGTAATTATATTTTTTGTCACTTTTCAATTTTAAATATTTTATCTTGCTTTATGAATAAGACAAGTTTGATAAAAATAGAACAAAAATCAATGGAGTTCATGAAAATTGATCAAAAATTGTTTTATTTATCTTAATTCAATTTATCAATATTTTGGTGCCAAAATTTCATTATTAATTTCTGACAAGCTAACGTGTGTAGGACCAGTTATGGTGGACGACTTGAAATTTTTGTAACGTGTGAAATATGTTCTTCTTTCCATTATAAAATATGAAATTTATTGAATTCATTTTGAGTTTTGAAGAATTTTTGTGAGTTTAAAGTTTCAAGCGATCATTTGTTGTAATGGTAGTCCAAGTTTCACATTGAGGAGGGAGTAGGGTATCAGGCACGTTAGATTTTCTATCCAATAATGTTTGGAAAAATAATGAAAGGGGAAATCTTAAAGAATTTGAATTGAAAATCGAATAATCGAGATTGAACTTAAGAATCATAATCAAGAAAGACGGGTATTGTGACATCTGTAGTAAATAATAATGCATTATTCATATCTTAATTTTATACATAATTATTTAATTTGTTTGCATTTTAAATATATCCTATAGTTCAAAGCTTTTTATTAAACTATCATTAATACAATTAATAATTATGAAATTAATAAATGCCTGATGGCTTAGAAACATGAAAACTATGTAAAAACACTCTACAATTTTCTACAATTTATTATATTTTCTAAAGTAAATACAAACCCACAAATAGTTGTTTTAAAACAGTTTAACCGAACACATAATTGAAATATATATTATTTTATGTCTTGCTTTTCTAGTAGACAACTAATTGTAAGTGTAAACTGACCATTGAAGCCTATTCAATCAATTTCCATCCTTGGTAGTAGGTTGAGGACCTACCAGAGTGCCGAGATCCCTCGCCCATGCCTATTATTCCTGCATTAGTGAAGGAGTTTTATAATAATTAAAATTGATAAAAATGAACTAATAAGTGCAAATTTAATTACAAATGCTTGCTAAGGGGAAAATGAGAAAATAGTCCAATTCACAAATGTGACAATTAGAGATGGGTCACTCAAAGCTTCGAATCCTCAAATCCACCGAATCCTGACAAGTATCCGAGATTCGAGGATTCGGTGTTTTACTGGATTCGATGATCAAATCTTTCACCTCATAAACAAAGCATAAACTGTTAAATTCAAAAATTACTTAGTTAGGCCTACTTGAAAAACACAACTTAATCCGTAATATTATTTTTGTCGGACAAAAGAGATAAACGTGAATAAAATCTTCTATAAAAAATAAAAAATTGTTAGGTGTGGAAAATCTTACGCGCCTATTACCCTACCCTCCCAATCGTATGGGAAACTTGGACACGACCATTTCGGCACATGCTCACTTCTAAAACTTTCACCTCACGAACAATCTTGTAAATATTTTAATAAACACATCAAAACTCTTCAAAAACTGAAAATCAAAACTTGAATTACAAATAAACTCGAAATAAACTAAACAAATTGTGGCTTTTTTTTTAAACAGAAATAAGAACACATTACGGATGATACAAAGTCAGCCGCCATTACACACAACATAAAGTCTGTCGCCATGACATATATTATGTTTACTCGTCTGAGTGATGATTAAAATAAAAATACTGTTAACTCTTACTACCCAACTGGTTTTAATTATCTACAACTATGTAAAGAACCCCAATTTATTGCATACAATCCTTAAGTAAGACATTTTGTTGGGTTTCATGGAAAATAAATACTGTCAAGTCAGACAGCAATAAAACTGTTTATTTATCCCTAGCGGCCTACGTATCGTATATCGATTGTTTGTTTAGAATCGATTCAGGTAATCTGATCACTTAATAAGCGCTCTTGAGTTTTAAGAATAAAATAACGACTTGCTAAACCATTATTTATTTTTAAATTGATTTTAAGTTAGTTTTTATTGTTTTTTTTAAAAATATGTTATTGAAGTAATCGTGGAAATATTCAAACGTAGTCCTGCCTTATAAAATGGGAATGAACATATTGTAGTCGAAAATATTTTCGTGTTTTAAGTAGAATGTATTCTCAGAAATTGATATATCGCAAGAATCGAATATATTTGTTTTCTACGCAAAAATAGATAATGGATATAAAAGAAAATAATAATAAAACATACTTAAGCATTATTGAGTTCACTATTTCCAATTTATGTGTAATTGTTAAGCATGTTGTTTTAGTCTTTATTAAAAATATCCGTTTGTATTTTTATTTTTGCTATCTTAATACAATAAAATATCTTTTAATGATGATTAAAGTTGATCAAAGGATAACTAGGCCTAATTTGTTTATTTCACATGTTTTTTAGAAACTTACCCATCTCTAACAATACTTTTAAAAATAACTAAAATACACTCTCAAATTTTGATTGATTTAATTTTTAAACAATAATATTGTCTAGAATGTTTAATTTGGCTGAATTTTAACCTGTATTTTGCAAGGGGGGTTTGTGGTTGATTAAAATTTAAAGCATGATTGAAATAAACCTTAATTCACAGTTTAGGCCTATATTGTATTGCGTAATGTAGGTCTATTTGTAAATTATTAAAATTTATACCAATTTGCTAGGATTCGGATTCGAGATTCGAAAATAAAATGTATTATTATTATTAGCACCGCGTCTTACTACCCGTTCGGGTTATACGCACTTACGCTAATATGTAATGGTAGGGTGATTGTGAGATGAAATGGAGGACCTACAGTTTAACGTGGAATCCGAACCACGGTGGAGGCCTGGCATTCCTCACATTCACAAGATGTCTTGTCAGAGGTGAAGGAAGGGTTTGGTAATCAGATAAATTTGTGCCGGGACCGAGGATTGAGCCCCGGACCCCCAGCACAGAAGTCCGACACCTTACCACTAGACCACCAGGTCACCAATAAAATGTAGATTCAGATTCGAGAACTAGTGGATTTGACCCATCTCTAGTGACAATATTCTTCCTTCTATCTTCTTTAGTAGAAGTTGTCACACACACATTTAAACACATTGATTTATATTTCAGCATCTTTGCTTATCAAACAAAGAAGAGGGAAAAGGAAAGACACTTAACACAAATATAATAGTAGTTTAGTTTAGAGGTGTATTTTTGAAACCTTTGATATTTCTTAAGCCCTTGAATCTTCACCAGTTTTAGCTTATTTTGCATTTTCCTCTCTTGGTTCAAATGCCTGCTAGCTTACCTTTGTGGATAACGATCTTGCAAACATACTCGCCTCCCTACTCACAACTCCTGTAATATGTTCCACTCACTGGCTTTTCTATTCTCAACAACATATCCTTAACCCCTGCCCACATACACACACACTCCATTAGTTCCATCTTCTTGTTCTTGAAAGAGGTAACTGTTATTTATTTTATATCGCCGCCACCTCTTGCCTAGCAACAGAACAAAGTACAAGACTGTCTGCCAAGAGCTTAACATTAATGAATAATGAATACCTGACATGTGCCCATTAACAAAAGGCGTTTTAAGAACTGGTGAAAAAAATGCCGCTGATTTGCCGACATGCCATTATTGACTGACAAGATTGGTCCAGCCCTTGTTTTTACATTTAAAAGTAATATTTTACTATTTATTTTGAACTACATTTGTTTATTTCAAACCATTATTTTGTTGTTAGATTGTTCTGTGCAGACAAAAAGGAACAGTCTGGTAAGTCTGGCAACATACCTGCTGGAACAACTGTAGATGTTGGTATCACTCACCCCACAGAGTTTGATTTCTATTTGTGCAGTCATCAAGGAATACAGGTGAGTTTGATGATTTGTGTGGCTTCTCCCCGCCCATGTAATGCCTATTATACTCTCATGTAAATCATCAACTATAAATATAGTACAAGTAAAACAAAATTTATTTTCTGACAGAAAATTAAATAATAAAAGTATAAGCTAATTATTTCAATCTTTATTATAATTATTTAAACTTTTGCACACTGAGATAAATGGATGTGCTTATACATTTACTTTGCTATATTATAATTCTGAGTCAATTCAATACAGTTCTATTGAATTAATTGAATTGTACTCCTTTAATCTTTGCTTAGCTTTATATATAATTGCGCATTGTTTTTAGAATGTAAGCTTGAATTATATGTAAAATCATTATTTTTGAGTTTTTAATTATCTTTTATTGGATCTCTTTGTCTAAACTTTTTTATTAAAAAACCTTTAGCTAGTTCGCAAATTAAAGAAATAAATGCATTATTTTTTCTATCTTGCAGGGCACGAGTCGTCCAAGCCATTATCATGTTCTTTGGGATGACAACCATTTTGATTCAGATGAACTGCAATGCCTCACATATCAGCTCTGTCACACGTATGTTAGGTGCACACGCTCAGTCTCAATCCCTGCACCAGCTTATTATGCTCACCTTGTGGCATTTAGAGCCCGATACCATCTTGTTGAGAAGGAACATGATAGTGGGGAAGGATCCCATCAGTCTGGTTGCAGTGAAGATAGAACACCTGGTGCAATGGCACGTGCTATAACAGTTCATGCTGACACTAAGAAAGTCATGTACTTTGCTTAGAATTGTTTGGGTAAGTTAAAACACTAATTGGAAAATTCTTGTATTTTATAATTATAAAATACTGTTGTAATTTAATAATAAGATTGTATAATATTTAGAATAAGGTACTGGAAAGGTGGATGGAAAAATAAAAAGAACAAAACATTTGACTTTTACAATGAAAAGAACCCAGTTTATACTTTACATTGCTGCCATCAGACATTGTTACCACCCAATCCCCTAACCTAGGTTTCATTTTATCAGAACTCCTTAGGAGGGAGTGTGAAATGCGCAATGCAATTTCCTAAAAGAGGCAACAAAAAACAATGTTAGAAAGGGGGGGGGGAATTTATATAGAATGATAGGAACATGTAAAATGAATAACATTAAGGACAAACAAAGGAAATGGACATTAGACATTGATTTGTGTTGATAAATAACCCTTGTGTAACCTTTGTAGCAATTTTACATATAATAGCTATGCTATAGTGTAGATAGTCTAGGAAAGATGTATTTTCAGGTTAGACATTGTACTTACACAAGTTTTTCTAATTTAAAATTCAAATCTATTTAATGCTGCATAAATAAAGGTTATGATAAAATGTGTTAAATACCGATGACTTTAATGCTTTTTAAGTATATTGATTTTTAGTGTGTTTATAAACAAAAAATTCAAACATATTACAACACTTAGAAGAAAATATAATTTACTTTTTTTATGGTTCATATTTTTAAAATAAGTATGTATAAATATGTTTAGATTTTCATATTTATTGTCAAGCAAATTGGTTAGCAACACATTTGGAATATTATATTTTTTCAAAGGAAAAATGGTACCAAATTGCTATATTAAATTAAACATTAAAAGAGGATAGAAGGGCAAGGCCTACATACACACAAGAAAATGGTAGGCCTCAAAGTTCACAACAAAACCAGGGTTGAAAAAACTCCGGTTTATTTTTAAAATACCCAACCCAGTTATATCCGAGTTTTTTAGGGAGAGGGGTTATTGTTTTTTGTGGTTTGATTAAAGATTGTTTTTTGTTTGATTATTTGGGATTCAGAGAAATGAGAAACATAAAATTTTAATATAGTAAGGAAAGGAGTAATAAGTGAAATAATAAAGTAAAACAATTATGCAACAATGCAATTCTTGGTAACAATACTGTATAAGCTAGTAGGTTGGAAAAAAAAAAGACTTTATGTAGATTGTAAAAGGAATATAAAGAGTTGGAAGAGGTAGGGGAGATCATGCATCAAATTACTGGCAAGCCAGCTGCAGAATTGATTTGTTGCTTTCTTTACTTAAAGATAAAAGGTAGGAACGTTTGATATATCATTTGCTTTTTTCACAAAGTATTATTTTTAGGTGCCTAGCAACAGTGTAGGTACCTTAAAATTATATCATCCCAAGTGAGTTGCTAGTTGAACATATTATTTTGTTCAACCAATTTAAACACATTTTATAGCCTAGTCTATTGAATAAAATCTGTAATTTCAAAACTTGTGTATAACACCATATGCAAATCAATTTTTTATTATTGAGTTTGAACCAAAAGTTTTTCAACAGAATGACTAACCATTTTCAAAAATGTACCAGATGATTGCTTTGTATGCAAAATATAATTATGTAAGCATGTGTTTTAGTAATTAATAATTTAAAACATAATGAAAATAACATAATTACGCATTTGTTATGTTTTAGTTGTGAACTTTGAGGCCTGAAATTTTCTGGTGAGTGTGTAAGCCATGCCCTTCTATCCTCTTTTCAAAATATATTTTTTGTTAGCGTCTTTATGAAAAATTCATTTGAATCAACATAGCTGCTATTTACCCCATTTATTAAAAACACTAAATATATATCAGCTAATAAAATCATTCTTATGTTGAGATTCAAGATTATACTTTTCCATAACTTAAGTTTGTTTTCAGTTTGAATACCCTTTCATTTGCCAACAACCTATCTAATGTCTATAAAAGGATACTTACACACATTAAATAAAGTATACTAAGAAAAATAAAATGTGTAATTAATTGTAAAAATAATGCATAAAGGTAAAAAAAATATATTTACACAAACTTCAGTAGTTTGATGAATTCATTTCATCTTCCTCGGGAAGTAGTAGTATTAGTAGTAAGACTGAACAGGAGTTAGTTTCAGTAATGCCAACTGGGCTGTGAAGGATAAAACTTCTCTGGTGGATTTAAATTTATCTAGAGGTATCATCTATTGTTCTAAGGATGGCAGGTGATGCTAGTGTTAAAACAGGGCTGACACCAGTTCTGGTGAGCGAATATTTAGGTTGGATGGTTTTCTATACTTAGTGATTTTTTGATGTGCCAATTCTCATCTTCTTAACTGGAACATATTTCATCATGTACTCTTAATTTTTTTTAACATTTTGACAGTATAACTCCTCAAAACTGAGGTTATGGATGGAGGTGGAACTGAAATCACTGAAACGGGTTTTTCGAGGTTCTGGATTTTAGTGTAATGGGGTATCCATTCATACGTACACGAAGAGTTTGTGGTGAGGTGGCTGCATAGTATAAGATGCTACTCTCACATTAGACTAGTTTGGCACCTAGGGCTACCGCAGAACCTAATAGGTAGGGTCCAAAAATAAAATAATAAAAACAGCAATAGGAGTGAGTGTGTTATAAAAAATATTGAAAATCTGAGTACAACAAATCTATCTAGAACACGCAACCCACTCCTGTTGCGCATTATACCCGACGGTCAGCCTCAAAAATGGTTACATGTACACGTGAACCACCCACCAAAAACAAAAACCTCTTAAAAGTTGGGAAGTTATAAAACCTAAGGTTATATAAGTAATAGGAAAGTGGTATAAATCGAGAAGTCAACAGAATTGATCATTTATTAAAAGAATGAATTAAATATTTGCAACATGTCAAATAAGGAAGAAGTCCTTATTTAAATTGATAATGTACAAAAATCGTGCTCATCATGACACAATAGCTTGAAGAAAGAAACAATATATTAACAATTAAATTCTTGTTCTTGGTTAACAATATCATACACGAAAGTCATTGTTTATTACAATCAATCTCCAAAGACTGTAAATACAAAACCTTCATCTTAAAATTACTCAGGAATCCTCATTTTCCAATACTAACAATAATTTGACTTGAGTATTGCCTATAACTTTCAAAACAAATTTAGTAGTGATACAAATGAAAAGTACTACTATACTGGCTCTTCATATATAAAAAAAATTATATAATATTAATAAACTTTAATATCGTTCCTAAAATTAACCATCAATATATTTGCTAATCCTGGTAAAAGAATTGCTTTCAATAATCAAAATTACTATAAAGTTTTCCAACCATCTCATCACTTAGTGCTGTCTTACAATTAGCGCCCAAACTCATAACTATATCCTTACTACTTAGAACTCAAGGTTAACAACAAGATTAATTTAATTTAATAAACATTTCCAAGATCTGATATTTATCCAAGCAAACCAAATTTGACCATTACTAAAAAGTTTGGAGATAAATAAACAATAAATATGCCAAAACATTTAATATCCCTATATTTAAATTATCTAAAGTCTCTGCTTAATCATGTGTGACCAGAGTCCAATCATTTCAATAAAGGAAAATAAATTATTAATATTATGCCGAAAGAGAATTTGGAAGGCAGAAAGTAAATAAATATGCCGAAACAGAATTTTGCTTACATTTTATAAATAATAACCGAAGCCTCAGCCTCGTCCAACTATTACCGAAGCATGTCCAAGAGTGCTCTATCATTTTCAAAACCAGTTTTATATATCATTCAGCACAACTCACAGAACGAAGGGACCATACTGGGAGAGGTGGTAATCAAAGAGAATAAACAAGGGGAGGAATCCGCACGCGATGGAATCTTCCATACGTTTCTAGACCACTTGGGAACAGCCTGGACACTGGGGTGAAGAGTCTCTTCTTTTATTCTGAAGTTCTTTGGTCCAAGTTTTTTGCGCATGGACATTGGGGCGACGTCGGCTCAGTCTATCTTGGCCTGTTGTTGAGGCCGGGCGCGTTATTTGTAGCTGGGAGTGTAGTGTCCGTAGCCGACTCAACTGGGGTCGACATCTGTGCAATGGGGTAAGTCTCTGGTTTACGACTTAGATGTTTGTACTTGTAGCAAATGCTACGCTAGAATGCTGAAGATGGGGAAATCGAAGCTCTCTGTCGAGTGTACTGAGGTTGTTTTTCCTAAGTGTTTTTTTCCACTTTCCATATAAGCAAATGTGGGTATAATTCCTCTAAACTCAACTTACATATTCCTAACACATTAGTGTAATAAGTGCATAAGTATATAGCCCAAACAGGTGTAAGACACGGTGCTATAAAAATTTCAGTTGTGAATTTTTGGAAGCTTGTAAAATTTTGGTTTTATTCGGTTCTTT
This sequence comes from Timema poppense, assembly GCA_902141375.1. Lineage (NCBI taxonomy): Eukaryota > Metazoa > Arthropoda > Insecta > Phasmatodea > Timematidae > Timema > Timema poppense. The sequence goes on along the minus strand of CABFOV010003276.1, from coordinate 21,237 downwards.
TTATAGGAGACATGGGTGTAGAAAGGTTTTATCTTTTGGTCTCTATAGTTAAGAGTTCTTTAAGCTGGTTGTGTCCATTTCTGAGTCACAGAAATGATTTCAGCCTATGTTGACCTAAAGATGTGACCAACTGTAACATAAATTATAATCACATATATATATAAAAAAAAAAACATTTTCCGTCAAAAACTCTAACTTTCCACAACCTCTGCCTTAGAATACCATACTTGTGACCAACATATTTATATTATTGCATGGCAATAATCCCTCATGTTCATGGACCGGCTGCGGTAGAACATTCTGAACAAATGTTTGATCAACATCACACCTACCACATCATTTATCCTAGATCTCAACTAAATCTTTACTGTAAAAGAACAACTTCCAATATATGATTTACTATTTAATACAAACCAAATGCACAGTGATGGTTACAAGGATGGCACTTTCTTATGGCGATCCGTCCATGGGCAAACTGGAAACTACATTTCTTGACCACCAATTCATTAAACACATTGCTGATTTTGCTTTATTGGTGACATATTCATGGTATAGACAGCTGGCCAAGACAATCTAACCCTATTTTTAAACAACTTCAACCTCTTTTCTGCTCTAAAATTCACTTCAAATCGATCCATCTTCCAGGTGACATTTCTTGAGGTGAACATGAGGTAATTAGATGGCCACATCAAATTCTCTATACATCTAAAACCTACCAATAGACGATATTTACACTTTGATAGCTGCCATCTATTCAACATGAAAATATCTATCCCATACAATACTTGATCACTCGCTTACCATAGCTCCTCCGATCCAGAAAGTCCTCAAAACCATCTTGAAACCCTCGGAGAAGCTTTTACAGAGATAGAATACCCTAAACTTCTCATTTATAACCTTCACCTAGCTAAAACCCAAGTGACTAAAACTACCCAGGTCTACCAAAGCTACCCGCCTCGGTGGCGTAGTTGGCTAACGCGCTAGTCGTGTTGAGCTCGATTGCTGAGGACGGGGAGATCGAGGTTCAAATCTCGGTCGGGG